>RJWM01003363.1:82500-114479 GCA_004363535.1 Dasyprocta punctata | reverse complement strand
TTTGTATTTCTTTCTCTGAGAAGTGTGTATTCATCTCAGATGCCCATTTTTGGATTGGGTCCTTGAATTTTAGGGGCCTGATTTTTTTTAATTCTTTATATGTTTTAGATAGAAGTCCTTTGTCTGATGGACAATTGGCTATGATATTTTCCCAGTTTGTGGGATTTCTTTTCACTATGCTGGAGATTTCCTTTGACATTAAAAGCTAAATTTTAAATTTTACCTAAAAGCTGCAAAATTTGAAAATGACAGTTTTGTGAATACAAGAGGAATTTCTAAAAAGCAGGAAATATAAAATTTCCTTAAAGATACTTTTATTCTATTGCACAATCTTTTTAAAAATTTTCAGCTAAGTTTTTATAAGAAAAAAATACAGATATTAGATTAACAGAGTGCTTAGGAAAGAATACGATGTTTATTGCTAAAATACAGTGTATGATGTGTTTTAAAAAATTGAACCTTAGCTTTTTATTACATTTTACTGTTTCCTGTAATATATAACATAATGTACAGTGATTTCAGGTCTGTTTTATTTCCCTAATTTTCTTGGAGTTTGATTATTCTCTGTTTTCAGTATGACAAACTCTTAGCACAATTTCAAGGATTCAGTTTTGTTCTTTAAAGTATTTAAATTATGTGTTTAAATAAATTATGAGTGCCTTATCCAGTTCAGCATTAGAGTTTCCAGTGGAGGAAAATAGAATAATGGAGAAAAATAAAGAAAAAAATGAAAACAAGTGCTATTTTTCTTTCAAACACTAAGGCTATGTTCCATTTCATAGTTTAGTATGCATGTGTTAATTAATTAAAATGGCATTTATGGAACACCTACCATGTATATCCAGCTATGATAAACCTCGAGACTCACCATGCCCTGGGCATTCATTTCCCAATTATTTAATTAAAATATTTTGAAATGTAGTGTTTTCTTGCTATTTTACCATCTGTATAAACTTTACCATACAAGTAAACATTTTCATTCCCATGCCACATTGGTCAATGGGTCTAACTTTGCATCGTGTTATAATTAACGAGTTTATAAATTGAGAAAAAAAGTCATTGATAATAAAGAGAACAAAGAAAACTCATGTCAGAGCCAGAATTAAAACTCACTTGAATCTCTAGTGCATTTGGTTTAGTTTAGTAAGTACCCTTGATTGTGGAAAGGTGTTAATAATTCTACACATTCAAGGAAAAGAATACCTAGAAATAAGGGTAGACATAAAATCCATGAGGATAGAAAATAAAGATTGTGATGTGCTGTTTCAGAAAGATGTTAATGTGTGACAACTTATTAAAATTATTTTTATTCTTTTTTGTGTGCCAGTAATTTGTAGGCTGGTAATAGTCATGAGTTGGGGAAATTCTAAATAATGTTGATGTATAGTTTCTTCTCTTTAATAGTCTTGACTAACTATTTATGATTGATTTAATTTGTGGGGAGCCAGATCCTCTATATTTCTTTTGACTTTTGAATTTATTAGTGCAATAACAAGATGGGGCTACCAGAAATGGTAATGTCAATCAAAAAACTATAAAATCTGCATATTTACCAATATTATCATTTTCCATTAGGATTTCTAAGTCAAACACATTCATTCTTTGAAAATGCCTAGGGTCTCTGAGCAGTTTTTTGATTCTTGTCATGAATAACTTCTTTCTTGCCCTGCTTTGTCGCTGTCCTATCCCTCCTCCGCCTCCTCTCAGCCCTCTCCATCCACTGGCTGGCAGGGGAGAATCATCCTCACAGGCAAGGACAGGAAGGAAAGTGAACAGCCATCCCAGGAGGCCCGAGCTAATGGGGCCTTTGCAGATCTTTCAGCAGCACTTGTCAATGAGAATCGGGCAGGAGTGAGCTCCTCCACCAGCACTCTGACCTCTTGGTAAACTATTTGTTTTCCCTTGTATTGATTAAAAAAACAAGCCACTAAGCCATAACTCCCTATTTACACCCTATCAGGGAATTGTTTTTAAGGATCTTACACATTTTTAATGTAAGAACTTAGAAAAACCCAGATCTTTGACTTTATGTTCCTCTACAATTCAGATAAATCAGATCATTGTTGATGTTAAGACAGAGTCCCTGTGAGAGACAGGAGATGCTTCTAGGTTTAGATTTTTTTTTAAAGAACTTGACCGCAAGTGTAGATGATCACCATAATACCTCAAATATAAAACCACCTAAAATAAGCATTCCTATTAATTATGAGGGTCCAAAGACTGAAAAATGTATAATCTTATTTATGTGTTGGTGCTGGAAAGGTACTGGCTTTTTAAGTATTTGAACAGATTGAAGGTATTGTTTTTCAAAGTGTAATTTCAAATCTACCTTGTTTCTTTGTGCCACAGCATACTAAACTACCAGGGCCTCAAGGCAACTTGATCGCCTGCATGTATGCATCTAGCAAAACTACAGTAGAGAGAAACCTCCAGGTTGTATACCTATTGACGTTGCTTAATAAAAACATCTCGAATAATGGAGCTTTCGGTTGTGTTTCCAATAGCAATGTGATTGCAGTGCACTGGATTAAGTTACAAGTCCTTTGAATTGTGACCTTCTGTCTAAAACAACTTTAGAGGTTACCATTTTTCCCCGATTTGGGAAACCAGAAGGGGGAAAAGTTAATGCTGCTTGAAGGAAGGAAAAAAAAAAATCCAATGGGTTATTAGGCTTTGGGATTTTTGCCCCCTCCCTAGAAATTTCTTTGTAACAGTAACAGAGTTTCTTGATTCTGAAGATTCAAACCCTACCTCCAGATATATCTGGTAACTGAGAGGCGTGTAGTTTAAATATAATTATTTCCTCAATGAACATATCACATGTTTATCATGTAGTGGCAATTCAGAACGTATCACTTTAGATCACTGAAACTAAGGAAGGCAAAAAGGAAGAAGCTGATCTACCTTTGAAACAAGTTATCTGTATAATTGCTTGTTGTAAACTCAGAAACTTAGGATGTCCTTTTAGTATAAAGAAAAGACTGGGAATGTTGATAATTCTTACTTTAGGAAGATAATCCACCTTATTTGATAAATTTTGAGAAAAATATGTATCATACTTTGATAATTTCAAGTTTAAGAATTTTTCACCTTATTTTCTTTTTTTAATCACCTTATTTTCTATTGACCACTTAATGTAATTTTGTTTTTGAACCCATAAACTATCTTACAATATGTATTTATGAATAATCAGATATTATATAGTAATATGTCTTCCCATATTGGTGTATTTTAATTTGATATGTACACAATTAGAGAATTATATAAATATTTATATGATATGATAAATATATACTTAGATAATCTTATATATCTCTATATATTTGATAAATATCAGTATATAGCATTTCAATGTATCATATATCTTTCTGGACTCTTAACTTTATTGAACTTCACTTTGCTCCAAAATGATGACAAAACCAGAAGTCATTAATGTCCCATTGTTCCATCTACTGTTTTGAGGTGACCTTGATGGCTAAAAACTGAGGCACATTCAAGAATCAATGGTCAGGTGGAAAACATGCATATTTTTAAAAAACAACACTCTTAGAAATGTGTAATGCCCAGCACAGTGCATGCACATAGAAAGCACTTAACAAGTGCTAATTCCTCCTAGATATTCATTGTTTCTGAAGAATTTAAAACCTGAACTCAGCTGTCACAATACCTAGAAAACACAAAGCATATTTTCAGATCTTCTTACATGTTATGGGAGGTGCTGATGAGGTTGGTTTTGTTCATAGTTTAGAGAAAAAAACATGTTGAAGAGGAAACAATGTAGATTTTCTAGGTGGCTTTGTGTCAACTAAAATCTCTTTTACAGTGTGAGATGGTAAGGAGCTTATTGTTGAGATTAAATACATTCTTCCAAAACCAATTATTCACATATTTTTATATGCAGAAGAAAATCTACTCTATTTGCCATTTTGCAAAACCAGTTAATTTAAAAATAGAAAACTTCTTGTGTCATATATTTCTTAAAGCACCTATATCATGTCGTGCCCTTTTCTGAAGACTACTGCTGCCTTTGCCATCATTATTTGTTTCAAGAAGTACTGTTCTAAATTTCTATTAAGAATAATAATTTTTTAAAAAAACATCCTTCAGGTAGTCATTACTACATAGGTTAACAAGCTTTCCAACCTACATAAATAAATGACTTTGATTCGTATGTAATAACAAATGTGCTTATATTAGGAAGTCGGAAAATAGGCTTTATTTTCATATTGTGTTGGTATAAAGACTGTAATATTTATGAAAATAACTTTCCATGGTAGAGTTAATAGTAATTGCCTCCTTAAAATTACTATTAAAAACTATTCATGTTAGAGTTTGAATGGAAAGCATTTAGCAAAATACCAGTAGACATTTAGTTTGATGGATTTTGTATCATTCTTAAAATAAATAGAGGATGTTTTACTTGGTTGCATTTCAACAGAAGGGTACCAGGAGCAGGACCTTCACTGTAGGTCTCGCAATGGTAGGGAAAGCACAGGTCATGGAAGTGGCCACTCCAAATGCCAGCAAGCATATCCCAGTCATCTGGACACACTTCCAAAGGTTCCACAGAGAAATGCTGTGCCACGGCATGGACCACAAGAAAATGAGATAATCAGGAAGCTGAAGGACAGTGTTCTGGAATACTCTGCTTTGAACAGTCTTCAGTGCAAAATATTACATATTTCCAGTTATTGATCTTACTACTGTAAGAGAAATACTGAGTAGAATTTTGCATTTGGAGACAATGCATTGATCTATACTACTTCTGTTTTCCAGCTTACTCTACCATTTCTGTTGAAACATAATTTTTTTTATAGGAATTATCCGTGCAGTAAATAACTGTTGGACCAGGTCATAGGATGCATGCTTACTCCTGAAAATATTTTGAAATAAACATGAATAGAATGAAAATACATCTTTTAATGAAATTCACAATCATCTAAGAACTTTATTGTTGCTCCTGGAATAGAAAAGAGGGACATTGTGTTTTATACCTTGTTTTTTCAGTATTTAGTCATTATGTTTAATTTGATTAATCAATTGTTTACATGTAGTTTTAGGAAAGTTCCAAGTTACCATTTGAATTGCTCTAATGAGTCCCTTATATCTGCCCTTGTCTTTTCTTTTATTTAATTAAGGACATTTGTTTATTTTTGTGATCATGCCCTTATTTAAACTTCTCTGCTAATCTAAAAGCACTGAAAACTTCTATCAAAGTTATAGACTTCTCGTATATATCTGGGCATGTATCCAAACAACAGCTGGCTCTGCTAGATAAACATGCTTGGAGATATAGTATATGAAAGATCTTTGAATCTCATTGAGAGTATTTGAGCATTTCATTACAGTTTAATATTTCAAGTGTTTTCCTTCTCTAGATAAAATTATATGTGTATTTTTGTTTTATTGAGGGAAACATATTGGAAAAATTTTAAACTCTTATTCATGTATTTATGTGTTATGATTTTTGCAGCAAATATTGGGTAGTAATGTTTTCTATTATTGCCTATCTTTAATAATGGAAAATGTTTAGCAAATTTCCTAAAACCTTTTATAATCCATATAACTTCATTTAGGATATAGTTTGATCCTTACGAGTATATGAGTAACTTATGTAATTATGCTTGATGAAAATTTTAAAATAGAAAGCTCATAGTACACTATAAGCTGGATCTTAATAACTTCTTAAATTTTGATTACTTAATAATGGAGCACATAGAGTAGCTTATTTTTTTGTTTATATTTAGAAATAGTAACTGAACAAAATTTATAGATAAATACATGATTTTTTTTTAATCCAACTAGTTTTGCTTCAGGAAAAGGAAACTATTTCAAAGTGGTAAATATGCACATGGATATACTTTAGTCAGTTACTAAGCTTTGTCAAATACTTAAGAAGCATGAACTACATTATGCCAATTAGTGGTCACATTAAATTCATCATGCTTTTCATAATTTTCTTCATAATTACATGCATCACTTCTTCAATGGTATTTTGTTTGGTTATATAAATAAAATTTTAATTTCAATATAAAAGCATATGTAATATAAATTTTACAGTGATGTTGACAACCCTAAACATGACATACTTTACCCAATATTTTTGCTGTTTTGACTTTACATAGTTTGTATATTCTGAATTTGGCAATATAATCTTTCATGAATTAGAAAAATAGTGTTTTTAATCTTATATGTCTAAAATAATTTTAACACTACGGGACGCATGGGTAAAACAGCCACATGTAGAGTTTCAAATAAGGTATAATTCTTCACCAGCACCTCAAATTTTATATTTTATGGCACTTAATAATAAATCTGATTGCAAAAGCTGTTATCATGTGGGTGCTTGATGTCATAGATGGAATTAAGGTAACATTTCTTTTATCTGACAACACTAGAAACCTCCTTTACAGATTATATTTTGTTTTCTGCATATATACTTTAGTATATTGAATAAGTGATACTTCACCTGAGAGAGTGCTGTAGGTGGTAGCATGATTCTATTTCTGCTATATATATGAACAGATCCAATAACAATCAACTGTTTGGTGAGCTGGCTTCCCAAATATGGTAGATGCCTAGCCCATGATTCCTTGCTGGTACTATACAAAATGAAATCCTAGGTAAGTCTGCAATTTAAAATGTCTCTTAGGTTTGACAAGGCATTCTTTACTGAGGAATTTGGACTGGCATCTTTGTCAGGGGTGGGGGGTTTGGGGGAAAGCTTGCCTTGCATTTTGGTCATTCGAAGTGTTTTGTTTGTATAGGAATGGTTATTTAATTTACAAATTAGCAATTTAAAAGTAAGACTTTTTGTTTTATTAGTTGATGATCCAGAAGTGTATTGTATGATCATTTAGCAAGTTATTGTGATTTTTAAAGCCTAAGAAAGAGGATTGTTTGTTTTTTGAATAAAAAGAGCAAATAAATAGAATAGTATTATTGATAATGACCAGAGTTTTAAGAAAAGTCCACTGGGGGCCACAGTTGTATTTTAGAGTACAAATTTGGTTCTAGTGAGTGAACAGTGTCAAAATAAATATTTGTATTTATTAGACAGGCAAATTAAAGTATAATCATTAGTTCACATAAGTGAAGCCTTCTTTAAGTATTTTAAATCAACATAATGGTTGTCATGATCTTATAAGTGAAGTCATTTGTCTGCATAAAACGCAAGATCTTAACGAATCTCAAATCTCTAGGTGAGTGTAGTAGATCACGTATAGACACAGGTACTGACTAGTTAGATTGTTTAAAAAGAGTAGACTGTAAGAAAGGGTTTTAGGTGAAATCAATCTTTTCCCAAAATTCATTTGAAAATATTAACACTGAAATGTTACCTGATTCACATCGTAAGAATCGTTAAATGAGGACTTGCCATTCTAGAGATTGTTGCAGAATCATCAGACAAGCTGTCATTGTTAAATTGATAACAGCTTACACGTTCCCTTTTTCTTTCTCCACTTAATGGGAAGAGCAATTCTACTTTTATCTTCCCCAGACTTGTTAGTGGGTAGGTATATTCGGGAAAAAAAAAAATCCTGAAAAGTATCCATTCCCCACGTTTCAGGGCCTGAAAAAAAGTTTTGGAAAAGTGTAAAAAGATAACGTATAACTACTCCCCAAAGATCTTAATTGGGAGCTACTGCAGCAGGAGGATGTGTGTGTGTACTGACAGTGTCACAGAAGTTATTCTCACACAGCTGTTTATTCAGATAGCATGGGGCGCGTTCATTTACATAATAATTTTTTTTTAAAGCAGCAAGGTTGAGTCAGACAGAGCAGTGTTCCTTTCAATTGTTGCATTTAAACCAATAACGTTAGGACAAGAGAATAGCTGTGGTTTGCGTTGCAAAAACAACAACAAAAAAAAAAGCCCCGAGGCTTCATGGGCAGACCTACAAGGCTGGGCAAACAAATCAAGGGATGAGATTCTGCTGTTTCTTTGTCTAGGGTTCTCAGATGCTATCTGCGGCTGCCGTTTGGTGGGGAAAGCGCGCAGGGCGCAAAGCTGTTCCAAAACAGAACAGTGGGAGCTGATGGCTCCGAGTTTGGGGCGAGCTAGAAACTCTCCAGTACCACTTCTGACCGTGAGCCTTCCTCTTGCCGTCCACTGTGGCGGGGTTCTTCCTGGGGAAAGCGTTTTGGCTCAGTCGCTCGGCAGTCCGAGCCTGCAGCAGCGCCGGGGCGCCGTCCCCCGGAGCCGGACTGTCCCCTGCACGCGCGCTCCGCAGCCAGCAGCGCCGCAGCTCCGCTGAGCGCGCCGCGCAGCCCTCGCGGTCCCTGCCCGGCAGCAAAACTATGTCAGGAATGGAGGTTTGCTAAACCAGAAAACTCCAAGGAGCACGTTAAACGGTGGATGCAGCAGATGTAAGCACTGTAAGTACGAGATGACTGTTTGAAAAATTGTAGTGACTGACAACAGCTGTCCTGTGGGCAAAGCCCGAGATAACAGGCGCGCTTTATTATTGTTTTGATTTGTTTTAAAAGAAAAACATTATGGCATGAGGAAAACTATCACACTTCGTACTTGGTGCTTTATTAGTCACAGGGTTCCACCACAAAAGTATAATTTTTAACGCCCAAATTATCTGAATCATTAAGAGATAATTACAAATTGTTAACGATTACTTATGTTATGATTTATATAAATAAGTGTAACACAAGGCCATTTTCTTGAAGGTGACTACTTCATAACTCTTTTCTATACAAGTCTCAAATATTGTGTGATTAAAGTATTATATATACATCTATAGTAACACATAGATGACTTTTCCTGTGCACTTTAGCTTGATATGAAAAAAAAAAAGAGGAAAGGTTTAACATTTGAAAGGACAACAAATAACAATAAATTGATAACCACTTTTTAAGCAAATTCATCTATTGTCTTCAGTAAACAGATTTTTCAAATGTTATATTAGCCAGGCTTATCTCCAAAAGGTGACACAATCAGCACTGCGCTAATTTGTCACTTATTGACATTTTAAATGAATTAAATGGACCTTGAAGTTAAAATCTAGATTCTTCGACTTTGAATTACCACTCAAAATGTTTGCCATTCAAAATCAGTATATGCATTGCTAATGATTCAGGAGCTTATATTTCTTGGGGGGAGTTTTTACACATTGAAGCATAGCATTTACAAGAATTTAGTAAATTCAGAGATGTCACTGAATTTAGATAAACTTTTTACGTTTCGTTTCTTAAAATGACAAAGTGTACAAAAAATTGATAGTAAAGCACATAGTGTAGTTTTATAGGTTTGGGATGGTTTTGTAAAGTGTCTTTCAGAGTAGGTTTTGTTTTGTGCTTGTGTGAGTCTTTGCCCTCACTGGGGTTTGAGGACATACACACAATGAGTAGTCAGGTTTTTAAATGATCAAAATTTGATATTTGACTTTCTCATTGCCCGAGTTCTCCTAAGGCCCACAGTTCTCAGCAAGTGAGCAAGTGGCCATAGATTTCCAGTCTTTGAAAATTCTCTGTGGTGACAGACATAGAAACCTAATTGAGCCACTGTTCAGTTTTAGAGTGCCAAATGGAAGCCAACTGCTGTGTGTGTTTCACAGACATGATAAATGATTTTCTCAAAAGAAAATGTCCATTTGAGTGTGAAAATTTATTTCATAAGACTACCCTGGAAAGAGACATACTTTCAATGAGAATACTTTTATCTTATCAGATACCAGAAGTATTTCCACATTTTAAAGCAATGATAATTTTGAAAATAATGCTTAAATCATAGGAGAATCAATGTGATTTAAAAAGTTGTTTTTGGTTTCATAAGAATGCTATTTTGTGTCATTTTCTTTAAATGAGATGCTGCAAATGAATATTACAGTAAAATAAGCAGCAATAGAATTAAAATATTTACCTTATGGAGTCTGACAAAGAAGTGTACCGTTAACATTTAAAAATCTACCCTTCCCTGGAAGTTCATTTCAATTTTAAGGTTGTTTTTATTTTAAAAATTTAGGTTTTAATTACAATGCTGACACCGCAGTTGAAAATATTGATTGAGAAATTCCGGCAAGATTTTTTTTTCTGCTTAAAAAGTGGATATGTAACTAAGGCACATTTATTTCCTACAAAATGTATTCTGATTAGAAAATTGCCATTGTCTTTCAAATTTGGAAGTACTCAGGTTGATCTGTGGTTGGACAAAAGTAGCTCTCCTGCCAACTGTATTTATTTAGATAAGTTCAGTACTTTCACTTTGAAAATTTCTTTTCATTTAAAAAAGTTTTAAATTATAGTCATTTTATAAAAATTGCTTCTAGCAAGCAAAAAAGCCTATGGAAAACCCATAATTTAGACAAGTACCTACATTTTATTTTCTCTGTGCTGCTGAGATTTAGAATCCCTTTCCATTTACAGTTTACTTTTCACAGAACATTATTAACTTTTTGGCTTCATACATGATCTTCTGTCAGATGCTTTTGATTTGTAATTTAGCAAAGTATAATAAACAGTGCAAAAGTCATGATTTTGCTCTGCATCCTGAGCTCTGTGGTAGGGAAAATGTGATAAAATGTGTACCTTAAGTCTTGTTTGATGATCTCTCAAAGCAAGTTTGCCTTCTGGAAATAATTTCTGGGGTTGAAGAGCATGGTATTAACAGATTTAATGTGGCTATTCAATGGATTGGCGAAGTACTATGTGAGGTTTAACAAAATGAGAGAGACAAATTGAACATCAACAAAAGTTACATCTGTGAAGAATTATAAATTTAATTAGAAAAAAGGCAAACTTAAAAGACCTCATTAACTAATCAGAAGTCAAAGTTACTAGTTTAGGATTCTTGAATTTAAATTCTAAGGAGTCCTGCTATCTTTTTTCTTTGTATTTTCACAACTCTGTCAATATGCTACTATGTGTATTCTGTACAAAGAGCATTTAAGAAGCGTTAAGGTGCAATGACTTCATTATAATATAAGATGACCATTTATATAATGGGAAATATTTTTGCATTCATGAAAGTATTTAAATTAAAAATACCAGATTAGGAGACCAGAAACATATTAAGTTTATGGATGTAAAGCAGAAAATGTGAGTTTACTGAATGTCTGGATGCCACGGAATTTTTTTTTCTCTCTTTTGAACAAAAATATCCCTGATTAATTATTTTTCAAACAGATTATGATTTTAGACCTTTAAAATACACAAATTTCCACAGAAATTATCAAATATGAGAGAAAATTAACACCAATCAGAAGGTGGTATTCTTTTTGGATAAGTCATTATAAGAGTATGTTTCCTTACTGCATTATAATCTTGTACTACACATAAAAAACTAAAAGCATGTGAAGTGTAGCATTTTGTAAACTGTAACTAATTTTGCTCACATCTGTGTCTAATTGTTGTCTGCATTGGCATTCTTGAGAGTAGATTTATTTTTCCTGGACCACGATGTGGATTCAGCTGACCAGCCTAAGTGAGGATTAGTTGTTTTAAAGTTATTTTGATTAAAGAGTCATTTTTAAATACAGTAACACACAACACATGGTTTAAATAATCCTTGAGACACAAAAGAATATATCTGAAGTATACTTAATGAAATGAAGATCATGGAATGGGCTTTCAAAAACTGTAGTGTAAGAAAGTACAGTAGAGACTGGGTTATGCTAGCATAAAAGAAATGTTGTTGTGAAAATGCATTAATTCAATGAGGAAATGTATTGGGCTAATTTTTGTTTTGAAGTTCATTTTTTAAAAAATCAGCAACAATAGACTTTTAAATTTGGATATGACAGGTTAAGCCTCAAATATAAATATAACCAAACTTCCAAGCTACATAGTGAATCTAAAATTATGCTTTCTAGCTAATGTTAAAATGGCAATGGCTTTTTAACATTTAACAGAAAGTATACTTTACACACTCTCATAATTAAGCCAAGAGAGTTCTTAAAATTAAGTTAGTTCTCACCTATAATTTATTCCAGGTGTATAAAAGGGTGGGGGGATTTATCCTTGAGGTATATTGCTCCAGTTTCTAAAAGAAACTTGTGTGAGAACATTTTATCTTGTATGAGAATATTAATTTTTTAAAAAATTGCAGAAACTTGTTATCACAGCATAGCACTCATACAGGTATGAATGTTTAATTTCTACTTATGTATCTTTTAAAAATTGTTTTTCATCATCCTGCACATATTAGAGAAACATACCAAGACATTTAGACCTTAATAATTCTTTATTCTTGCTAGAAAGGTAATGTTTCTTAATTTCATAAATCATAATTTAAAAATAACAGGAATCCACAGAAGATGCTTGGTTGGATAACTTTAATGTCATCTGAGATACTTCAGTCCTCATCTTTGTTCTGTAGCCCTAATTGATGTCAGTTCAGGTTGAGTGAAAATGCACATCAAGGATTTGGAATTCTGAGTCATTTTAAACATTATGCAGGATGCTCCTTGCTCCCTGGCGGCTGAGGTGTTAGCCTGAGCTTGCAAGCCAACAGACTTCCTCACCTGAGCTTTATCACCTGCTGATGGTTAGCACTGCTTCTGGAAAGGGCAGTGACCACTAAAGCCTGCACCTTAGTGAAGTCCCCCAATCTAGATGTAGACAAAGAGACTAACATGCTGGCTAACTGCGATGTTGAACTGATTATACAACTATGTATTCTTTTTTTCAATCTAAAAGATGGGAAATCTACCCAAGTAAATAAACACACAAACAAAGTTTCTGTGTTTCCGGGCATGGGCACTCATTACATTTTAATTTGGCATGGATAAATAAACACTTTGCCCAGAGAGGTGACTTTGGGTATGAAAATTTGTCTTTGCCATTTATTCTTAGTCCAGCATTGCCTGAAAGTTGCCCAGGAGCTGTTTTAGTGATTGTTAAATGACAAAGTAAACGTGGGAGAAAATCATGATAAGGATAAGAAACCCTCAGGAGTCAAAGTGGTGGGCGGGAGCTCTATTTCAGCTGGTGATAACAGAAGATGAAAGATCTTCTGAGGATGGGAGGGGGTTGGTTATTGCCTGAACTGCTGCTGTTAAACACACTCATTTTGTTAATAGCTATTTTTTCCAAGCACCTTTTTCAAGCTGCCTGGGCAAGGCTGCTTTGCATGTTGATTGGGGGAGGGGTAATCCCGTTTGCAGCTGTCATAGGCCAGTGATGAATCACTATCCCGTCATTTGGCTGCCTTCCCCCCTGACAAGGGGAGGAGGAGGATAGACCTGCAGAAGGAAACAACAGTTGAGACCTCAACTTAAAGACAATATGCCTTTCACTGCTGCACTATCCTCCTTTTTCTCTTTTGGTTAAAAGAGAGCATTGTCGGTCTCAGCCATGTGCTCTATATAATTAAGAGCTGACACTGAAGCACAGTAACAACAGCTTTTAATTTTTTACCCCTGGCCACAGGTGCAAACACCTCAAACCAGTTCAGATGTTGCTGTTTCCTCAAGTTGCAGGTAAGGATATTATTGATATTCAACATTTTTGTAGATTACCTTTCTGTGACCCAGATCTATTTTTGTCTAGTAGTCTTAATTATTGCTATTAATAGCAACAGCCTGGTTGGAAATTACTTAACATTTTTTGTGTGTGCATATATATGTGTATGTGTGTGTGCTTTTAAAAATGTTTAAGTATTTAGGAAAGAAATAGGAGCCTCAGTTAATGATTGTGGGATAAACTTTCTGGTGTTAACACTGTGACTGTGGAATGAGAATTGGGAGAGAAAAATATGGATTTGAAAACATTTCTAGTTTGAATGTAGAAAACTCACTTAAGTCAAATGGCTCATATTAAGTTATTTTAAAAATTGATATCCATTGTCAATTTAAGTACAGCCTCCAAATTAAAATGACTGTACATTTTATTGACCTAGTGAAGGTGAGCAGCAAATATTAGCTTCATCTATGTAACATTAAACTCACCCCTTATTATTATTTTAGAAACAAAGTTTAAAATTAGGGTAATAGACCTTAGATTTTAAAACTTGACTGTCAGAATACAAATGGTATCTAGATGTGTTTGGAGTGACTTTCAATAATTCTTTCCTCGTTAATAAGAGGTTTAGATAAGTGTCTAGTTCTGAAATTGTAAACATGAATAGTGGCTTTTTTACCTTTCACAGCATAAGTAACTCCTGAGTCTAAGAACTTTCAGGGGGAATTGATCTGTTTTTGTCTGATAAAAATGTGGAATGATAGCACTGAAGCAGAATTGTCCTTCTTTCCCTAAGTGACAGCTGAGGTATTCCGAGTGCTAATGCTCACAGGGACTCGCTGTATGTTGGCCTTATCCCTTTTCAATTGGGCACGCTGTATGTAATCCACAAAGCAAACAAGTGAGCCGACATCATAATGTTTTAATGCTGCATTTGTTTCAAGGGAAACAGAGGAACAATTAAGTAGTTTGCCAGAGTAAACACATGCATCAGGACTATCTCATTCCCTGTCACTAGACTATAGGTTTCAAGTGTTTTATTTGGTTTGGAGACCCATTAAATTACAACTGGGTGGTAAATTATAAGGGAGTACATAGTGCTAACTTATTAGATGAAACAGATTCCATAGAAAAGTGATTTATTTCTATTGTACTTGTTTATACATTTGCCTTTTCTTTTAGAAAAAACAACAACTTTGGGGATATCTTAATATTAAAAGAAAACCATGACTACATTGTTTCGCTGAAAATTTAAATAGGTTTCATTGTCTAACATTAGACTTTCTGTCTTGATTAAACTATAGGAAAGAAAAAAGAGAATTAAAAACTCAATGTAAATGTTTGGTTGCATGGGTAGGGCAAATGACATCTTTTAATAGGACATATAATGAAAGGATGACTGAAATCAAAGTTTAACATGAACTATTTTGAGTCTAAGAAAATAGATACAATGGGATTTTTGTGTGAATGTGTTTCAAAGAACGTGTCAAGTCGTTATCGCATTAAATAGTGGTGTCATGAATTTGGTACATCTGTCAAACGGAAGACTTCTTGTCTTTAGGTCTATGGAAATGCAGGATCTAACCAGCCCGCATAGCCGTCTGAGTGGTAGTAGTGAATCCCCCAGTGGTCCCAAACTCGATAACTCTCATATAAATAGTAATTCCATGACTCCCAATGGCACCGAAGGTGAGTGTCTGCCTTCTTCACTATTTGCTTTGCAACTTGTTTCCTCACTTTGTTATTAGCTGATTATGATTTCAGTTGTTAAATCCATCAAACTATTATTTCCCCTTTAGGTAATTTGACTTATGAATTAGTATTCATTAGTGGGAACTTCATGTTACTTGGCTATTATAACATTCATAACTGGTTTAATTTTATATAGACTCACACATATCTACATATGTTATATACGCATAATGTCTGTTCATGTATTTGCACATAACAATTTTAGCATTTGAGTATTTTATCTCCTTGTTAATCATATCCACAGCACAGTATCAATTTGCATTTTTTTCTGTGTGAGCAATGAAATTTTGGAATTGTTTCCTTTTTTTATACTTTCCATTTTGTTACTAAATATAACTAATTTTGTTTAAATGTAGACATTGAACTGAATTATTTTTAATGAGCAGTAAAATAATTTGCCTAGCATTCTTGTGATTTTGGCTATTAAAATATAAATATGTAAAAAAGAGAAATTTAGTTTGCAATATAAGCAATCTTATTTAAAAGGTATTCATAAAACTTACTTTCTAAAACATGAAGTATTATACTTTAAACATAGTGTAATTACAATTATGTCTGTATAATTCATACAGATGAGTATGTAAATTTTATGTAAATGAACATACTTTAGTTGATACATACCTAAGTCTAAATACACAGAGTTGTATGTACCCTATCTGTTATGTGCTGTCATTTAGGTATTATGTACATTTTTATAACTTCAACATATGGAAGGATATGTTACTTGTTGCACTGTATTTATTTCTACCTTACACCACTGAAAAATTACTTCATAGATATTTTTGCTTAGTTTTTACTAAGCCTTATGATCTTGATGGACTCAGGAAATAAGTTTCAGTAGTTCAATGAATCATCTATTTAGAATTCCATCCACAGAAAAACTCTTTCATCAGTTCCCAATCACTATGGTGAACTTTTATCACATAGTTTAAAAAAAAATAACAACTAAATGCTCTAAAATTATTGTCCATTTGGTGTAACAGTTCAATATTTAGCATCGAAACCTTTTGAAACTTGGTAATGCTATAAAATTTGTGAGAATGGATGATATATCAAGTCAGCTATTTCTGATATATTTATATCCCCAATGATTTTTTTATCTACAACTTTTGTATTTTTCTTTAAAAGTAAATATCTTCATTTCCAGTGTTAATAAAAATGGTTGTCATCAAAAGTAGCTTTGCTGACCTGGCAAAAAACATTAATCTCTGAATAAAGTGCTTTTTCTTTTTAAACTTCTTCCCATTTCAGTACTCAGTCAAAGAGAAATTTAAATTAAAGGAAAGCAATAGAAGCATATAACTAGCTTTTATAGAACAAATAAAATAAGAGCAAAAAGTCCTCTTTCCTCTCCTCTTGGGATTTGGCCTCAGGTAAAAATGTGTCTGCCACAGAGCACAGGCTGTGCGTGGGGACAGTCACACAGCCCAGGGCAGGTCCCTGCATGGCGGGCCCCTCCAGTGTGAGTAGTCAGAGAAGTCACAGAGGGGCCATAGTAGCAACCCTTTCACAGTCACTTCCATTACTGTCAAACCACATAACACAATGAAAGTAACTTCAAAATAAGGAAGCCTAAGCATGGTAAACTAATTTACTTAATAGAATATGTCAATGTATAGTGGGAAGAGTGAACATAAAATACCGATAATTAACTTTTTAAATAAGAAAAATGAAACAGAGGTAGGATACTTTCATCTTTTGAACATTTTGCTGGCAAGTCATCTCCTACAAAATGACCACCCAGTGTTAAAGCAGACTCTTTTTGGGGACTGCCCTCTTAGGTGGATTTTCTAAATGAGGCGCAATTTCTTTTTTAAGCACATGCAAAGTAATAATATGTTTCTGAATATTTATATTTCATAGATTGGTTACATATTCATATTCACTAATACAACATTTTAGCTAAAATAAGTTTAGAACAATAAAATATTTGAGACATTGGTACAATCTTTTGACCCATTCATCAAAGGAAATTATTGGAAATTATCTCTTATCCTAAAACCAAACTTATGCTTTATGTCTTGCAAATGAATTCTTAAGACCTAATTTGAAATATGTAGTTTATTCATCTCATCCTGTTTTTAGTCATTCTTCATTGGTGTAATTTCGGAAGGTTGTAGTGTGTTGGAGAAATTAGAAAGTACCAATATAAACTACCCAAAGCATAAAAGGAATTTCTACCTATCTACCTGAATATTTGGTTTTATTTTTAACATATGGTTTGAAAATCTGGAACCAAAATTTTCTTTATGGTTCATGGTATGTGCCTATTTAGATCCAAACAATATCAGAAAGTTCTAGGTCACTATTAAGTTTGTGAATCAATTTGTCGTGCTACTTATGTTCTATCATGTGCTTATTTCATTCCTCTCGACTAACACTAAAGGAGTAAAGTTTAAAATTGGTGGTTTCCACCACTAGAGGAGTTACATTTAAAATTAGTGACTTCATTAACATCTGGCAAGCTTTCCTGGTATATAATCATTATAGATTTTCCTATTCTTTCTTTGAGACCTTAATTTGAAACCACCAGTGTTTACCAATGAATTAGAAGAATGAAAAAAAGAAATTCATTAAAATTTAAAACTCTTTAAAATGTCAATCACCTCTCCTAACTCTATAACAAATATTTCCAGATGTACACACACACAAACACACACACGATGATATGTATTTAAGTGACTTCTCTGCAGCCTAATTTAAAAGTTTCAGCTCAATTGAAATTAATTAGGTCAACACAACTTCCATTTGTTTTACACACTTGTTAGCTTTGCATGCATTTATATAGACGGTCTTCTCTCAGAACCATTTTTTACTTCCTGCCACCACCTGCCCCTATAAAGACACTAAGAAAACAAGAAAATCCCCTCTATCAAAAACCATAACTTCATCTAAAGAACAAACAAGAAGGGAATGGGATGGCGAGGCAGAGAATATTAAGTTTCTTAAGTCTGCTGCCAAATTATCCTAAGACCCAGTATTTGTAGGTTCTGTACTTACAGGCTAGTACCTACTTTCATGGTTCATATAAGGGATAAAGACAAAAAAACACTGAACAACAGCCTCAGATACTGTGTCTTAAAATTTTCCCTAGATGAAATGTTCTTCAACTGTAGATGCTGTTTGAATGTTTCATATTTCAAAACTTTTAGCTGTTTATTTTAATATTTCAACATCTCTTTGAATCATTATTCTTGCAGTTAACTGTTGATGTTACCCAATTTGTAAATCTTGGAATTACAAGCTACACATAGGTAAAATTAGTGAAATAGCAGCATAAATAAATGCTTGATTTGTATTGAGAAAATTATTGTTGGAAACAATAAATTTCTAAATGAGTTAACGAATATTTTAGTTACTATTAAATAGTTAAAATGTTACCCAGAAGACACTGATGGATGGGTGCAGAAACACTCATGGCTGTCTTTCTTTTAACTGTTCCCCTGTCTTTGGGCAGTTGGTTTCCTAGGCCAGGAGAGAATAGAAATTTCTTACCAGAGAGATTGTTTAAAAATGTAATTTTTAAGAAATAGGCATTTGGGTGGTAATGCTACTAGTTAGATGAATATTAAAGCTTTGAGTGTGAGAGAGAAGAATCAAGCCTCTATTCAGTGAAGCCTTTGTGTTGATATTTATGTTATGGGTGAGAAGTGGTTGGGAACCATTCTTTCAGAAGGACTCAGAGCTATGGCAGTAAAAGGATTTTTATTTACGTACCAATTAGGGCCTTGTTTGCAAAGCAGGGATTCTTTCCATCTTTGTTTTTTCTGGTTGTCTTTAGTCCATGGTAGCCTGAGATTGGTCAGTTCCAATATATTGCTAGTTTCAGTGTTTATTTTTGGTTGTCTTGGGTTAGCGAGAGAGGAAGGGCAAAAAAGAGATGTGAGTGAAACTAAGAGCTTAAAGTGTGAGTTTTCTGTATTGTAAATTTAAATTAAGATTCAAATGCAGAAGGCAACATAAAGTGGTCTTAACATAGATAAATTTATCTTTAAGTGAGGTAAAGCCAGATATAGTTGGAATTTTCACTGCAAATGCAGTTTCAGGAATTCTGATGGTAATTCAAACAGTAATTTTGAATTGGTGTGTCAGATTTCCAAGATGATAACAGATTGCAATCTTGAATTAGGTGACTAAATTTTCTGCATTTAAAATTTATTTAATTGTTTTGAATATTTTAGCATAAATTAATTCAATTGTGCCTATTTATATTATTAGAATCTATTTAAAGTTGCTTTGTTATTTCTGCAAAGTTTAGAAAACTAGCACATTATCTGAATTTGGATTTTTTCTTACTATAATTTTTATTCGTTGAAATATGGTTGTATCTAATGAGAGTATCTTTAAAAGATCTTATAAGAAATATCTAAACTGGAGTGACTGTATTTAAAAATTATGGTTTGAGGCTGCCTTTTAAGGCTATATTTTTATATCTGTGGTTAAATGTTCTGATGTCAATAGAAGCATGGTAATCTAATTTTATTATTGTTTACATTCTGCACATAATTTAGTTTCTGGCAGATTACGGGACTTAATGAGTAAAGAAGTTTCTAAATGACATTTTTAGCCTATAGCCACAAAATTGGCTTCTTAGAAATTATTCTCAACAAAAGCCATCAAAGAATGAATAAAATAATTTGTTAGAATTTAATATTTGCTATATTGTGTCTATGGGAATAATTTTCACAAGCCTCCTACAAATGATAAAAATGGCCAATGTTTTTAAATAGCTGATTAGTCATTATGCTGACTACACTCTATTTTGTTTCATTGATCTTCAGAAAATTTCTCAAGACTGCCAACAGAATGGCTGACAGTATAAGTTTGAATCCAAGTTTCATGATTTGCTAGCTGTGGAAACTTGGGGAAATGAGCTTCTCTGTATCTTAGTTTCCTCATCTATATAGTGGAGATAATAGCAGAATTTATATTAGCATATAAATTGCTATAAGCATATAATATTGTAAGCATATAATATTAAACTTGAAGTCTAAGTCAAACTTACTAAGAATTCTGTATCCATTAAGTATATGTAAATATACATATATGTAATTACTGTATGTAAATAATAGTTACTTCTATGGTGTGATTCCTATTTCACAAAACAAGCCTTAGAAAGTTAAATGACAAATTAAAGGCACATCGCTTGTAATGGGTACCTCTGGTATATGAACTAGTGTTCAAATAGAATTTTGAGTCCAGAGAATAGGCTTTTAAATCACTTTGTTTGTAATTCTTATCATCAGTAAGCATTTCCTACAGCCTTCACCCTACATATCCCTGCTTTCACTGCCACATTGGTGCCTTCCAAATGAGGAATACTGTTCCCTACCAAATGGCAGAGCAGTATGACAAACATTGGTCAGAAGCTTTGAGGACAAAAGGACTCTGTTAAAAGGACAATGCTCCAGAGTAGTTATGCTCAGGTCATTTAAGTTGGTTGGTGTGTGTGCGTGTGCATGTGCATGCATGTGTGCATGTGTGTGTATGATTTCTTCTTGTGGTCACACATGCACTGGATATTGCATCAATAGGTTAACTTTTGGCGGATTGTCTCTAACTAGTTTTCAAAGCTTTTGACTTAATTATAATTCCATCAACTGTCTGCTTGTGTTAAGCTTCTCTGAGATCAAACAGAGATGGGAAGTCATCTCTGCTTTTCATTATAATAGTCATTATTATATGCACATTTGGATTGAAGCAGTATTACTGTGAAATTCAAAAAGCATTTACAGTTTTGCTACTGCTCAGAGTAAATATTTTCTACCTCAGGAAATGTTTTTAAGTTGATGGTAAATTGGGTCACATTTATTTTGACTTTGAGAACCAGATTGTGTCAACCAAACATCACTCTGTTGGCATTTGTTCGGGGCTCCATAGGAATTGAGTTACCAAAGCTGAGTGCTGAGAACATGTCCAGTATGTTCTGGAAACAGCAAGGAGCTCTGTGAGGCTGGAGCAGAAAGAAAAGCCGGAAGGACGAAAGGAGAGAGAATAAACGGGTGGCGTGTGAGGGTTGTTTGGGTGACAAATCTGCTCCAGCCTATCATTGGAAGCTAAATGGATATTTTCTAATAGAACTAGGTATTACAATGTTTATTGCTTATACCTAAGCTTGGGGTTTCTAGACATCTGGACTTCTTGGTAAACTAATGACTAGATGTAGACGGCTCTGTTTCTTCCAATTGCAGATAGGTCAGAGAATTTAAACTCTCCACCAAATAGACCTTGATTGGGACAAAATTTTAGCATAAGCAGAATTATATCTCCCTAAAATGTCCTATCTTCCAGATGAAATCTCTGGTTCACTCCAGAGATACATGTGAATTTGGGTCTAATTCATACTCTTTGGTCTTTCATTGGTTTAGGTAATTCTTGACTTCTTATGCTATCCAGGGATGCCTCGGAGTGGGCAATATGGGGATAAATGAAGACTGGGGAGGGAGAGAGAGATCTCACGTTGTTTACTTGAGTAGTTGGCATAAAAGCCACAAGCAGTTAATTCTCTTCTCTTTGACTCCAAGCATTCATGGTCATAGAAAAAATTTTATATATTGTAAATTTTCTACTTTGATATTTTTATTTTGAGTAGGAAAACATTATATATTTTTAACTGTCCTCAGTGATTGCATATTGACTTTACTAATCTGAGAAACAAGTGAAGAATTTATGTTAAGTTTTAGGACACAAAATTTTTATAAATGAAACCTTATTATGATTATGTTCATGATAATTTGATGGTTTTGCAAGTCTTTTGTTTTATTTTGTGCTTCCAGTGTTCCATTACATCAAAAAAACACAGATGAACTCTACTAAACACATTCCAAGGAGATATTCTTGCTTCCCATAATACAAATTGAAGACTTTTTTTTCTTCTGTAAAATGAAACAAAATCTAAAATGCTTACCTATTTGATCATTGCTAAATAGTAAGGGGAATTTCAGTAGGAAAGCTGAAAAGCAAAATAAAAATATGATGTAAATCAGCTAAATTCTTGCTATCTGTTGAGTATCTCATTAATCCCTGTATGTACTTTTTATTATCCTGAAGACAATCTTTAAGATGACTTTTATCCATCTACTTTTAAAGAGGTTAAGTGACTAACTCATGCTTACATAGTGTGTTAACTGTTCTGGAGAAGACATTCAAAGGTACATCAGACTGATTTCAAACTTATATTCTTTCTGCTTTTGTACATGAACTCTCTAATAGCACTGCTTATATGTTGCTAGAAAAAAATGTTTGGTTTTTGCTAACATACTTTTTCTTCAGTAGGAAGTTTTTATGTTACCTTATCTAGGATTATGACCAAGACAAAAGATTTTGATCTCTAGTTACATGTCTATTTTGCCTGGTAGCCTCTCAATTCCTTGAAGAGAGGACTGAATTGTTCATTATTGTATCCTCAATATCCAGTGGAAGGTTTGGCAATAAATATTTGTTGATTGGTCTATGTTACTAAGCAAGTACTATAGGTGAGTGATTATGAGAGAAGAGCATCAGTAATTTTACTTATAATGCATTAATAGAATCAGAACTACCTACAGCTTGTTTTTTAAATTGTTGAAATTGGTCACTTCATCGAGTAACTGTAGGCTTTCTATCCAGAAAACATCCAGGTCAACACTGCTGCCGATTTTGAATTTGGTCTGTAGTAACTGGCTTGCCTTTGACCCACACTAATTTATTGTTTCATAAATGGAAAGTTCAAACATTATATTTAGTATTTTAGCAGTGATAAAGCAAATTTCCATAGTTTATGAAATAACTGACATAAACATAAGGCTGTTTGTCTACTTAGTTTTATTATCTTTGCAAGATGGTAAAGGAATGGCAGATAATTGGAGGTATAAATTTTGGAGGTGGGGAAAAATTGAAATAATGATACATACTCACTGCAATATGAATGAGAACTTGGTTGTTACAGTCATGGTAAAGACATTCTTAATCAGAGTAAGTGTGTGTGTATGTGTGTGTGTGTGTGTAAGGTGAGGATCATGTGCAGAATGCACAGAGATGGGGCCAAGACAACCAAAGCAGGTGATGAAATCCCATATACCAGGGTCAGGTGTTTGGATTCAAGTCTATGGGAGCTGAGAGGCTTGAAAGTAAATCAAGGAGCCATCTAACTGGGTTTGCAGGGAGTTTTTATATTTTTGTATTTTTATATTTTTGCAGTGCTGGGGCTCAAACCCACGGCTGTATTTATACTCAGCAAGTACTCTACCACTACTCTACCTCCCCAGCCCTGTATTTCTGTTATAAGAAATTCATAGAAGTATATTTTGAAAGTATAAAAAGGGGTGGTGAGCAATGAAAAAAAGACTGCTTTTTAGGTAAGAAGTTATAAGGGCATTTTATCTGAAGTCATGTACTTATTTACATATGATTATCATTTTCAACAAAAAACATATACTGGCCTTGAGAGTAAGCAGAAAGGAATAAGAATAATATAAGAAAGCAGTATAGCATGATGGGAAAGCATAAATTTTGCAGTCAGACTAATTAGATTAAAATCTTAATTCAGCTGTTTAAGCACTATGTATTTCGAGAGACAACAGAGCAGAGGGCTTTGAGGGTCCCTGAGGCTAAGCTGTTCTGCCAGAGGCCAAAACCCACTAACCAGCTAACCAGTGCCGTCTCTGCGCCATGCCTCTGAAGCCCAGTTTGTGAAATGAAGATGGTAAAAGAGTGTACCTGTGGCGCTGCTGGGATGACTAAGAGAGTCGGGAGAGTCTGACCCCTAGGAAACGCTTGCAAGTCACTGGCTGTTATTATTACTTCTGAGCCCCTGCCTTATTCACTGTAAGATAGGAATTGTTCCTTTATCTCAGGGTGTTATTTTAATTTGTCTCTCTAAAATACTAAGAATAATTGCTGACATCTACATGTTCAAAAATAGCAGCTATTACTACATAATAAATGCTTTATTTTTAAATATAAACATTGTATTTTTAAATAATAAATGGTATGTTTTTTAAAAAAAGAAACATATGCCTTAGAACTGGCTACTATGGTGCTTTCACAGTACAAAAAGCTATTTTCTCCTTTGGATCCATCACATGGCAAAAAAAAAGCCTTTGCAGGTACTCAGGAGTGCGTGAGGTACTCACTAGGTACTTGCTCAGTTAGTACTTACTGAGGGTAGGCATTTTGTCTGGGTGCTCTTGTGAGTTGTTGAAGTATGGGAAAATAGTACCAATCACTTGGTAGGCTGATTACATTTTAGGCAAGTAAACCATTTTCCATATTGATATGATTGAGGTTCTGAGTCTGAGCCAACTCATCTGCTTCCAATCTTTATACACTAGTTTATTTTACTATCTGCTAATTTGCAACATATACTGATACATTATTTAGTGCCCTGGTATTCTCAGACTATCTGGTTGCTGTGTCCTTCACTGATTGTCTAAGTCTGTATCAGAGGAATGACTAAGGATGAAAAACCCTAATTGGAAAGGGTTTAACTCTTCAGCAGATTTTAAAAAGATAAATCAACTTTAAAAACCTAACACTACTTATGTGACTTTGGGCTAGTTATTTAATATCATTAAGCTACAGTTTCCTCATATTTGAAATGATACAATTATAATAAACTTCTCATAAAGTTTCCTCTAGGAGTAAGCAAGAAGTTGTTTGGTTGTAAAGTGCTTAGCACAAGGCCTAACATATAAGAAGTGCTCAATACATATACACTGCTTTTTAGATTGTTATTCCTCTCATTTAAAGTTACTTAAATATTGGTTATATCAGAAATTAAGAATATAGTACTATGAACTTCCTTAAATGGGAACAATATTTTCATATGGTTATGCCATTTTTTCCATTACAAGCTACAAATATTTAGATCCCACTTGGTTTCTAAGGGCATGTTTCTGTTAGAAGTCCTTGTCTAAAATTTGTAGACACACACACAGAGTTACTTGAAATGGCCATAAAAACATAAATTCTAGTTAATGATGTGAATTCTTTAAATGTTTATGATAAATATTTTATATATGCAACTTACTCTGAAATACATGAAGACTAAGACTTTTTGAAGGATAGATGCTGAAAAGTAAAATATTAATCATTGAATCTAGGTGGAATGTTTATGTGTGCTCACTATAATAATTCTTCCATCTTCTCTGTTATGTATGGTAAATTTTATAATATGAAGAAGAAGGAGAAGCAAACATTTATTTAGGTTTCACTATGTACAAGGAATTCTGTGTCACTAAACCTGCCACAATTAAAGCACTTAGGGTCTGATTGAGGAAGATGAGACTTTTTGAATATTTGGCAAAAACTAAAAGCTAAAAGGCAGTAATGTTCCAAATAAATTATGAAGGCTAGAATTTTTGTCTGTGGCTGAGATTTCTGTTAGAGTTGGAGAGCTAATACCAAAGGTAGTAAATTTTTTTGTGTGTAAAAAGAGCATATATGGATATTCTATTGTGTTTATGAAAATAAGAATTTCTTGTCTACAGATTCATATGTAACATATCCATCACCAGATTAAAAATAGGCTACCATTTGAATTCTGGAATATTTTGGTGTTAGAAAAAGGCTTCATTACCAAGAAGGTAGAAGCCACTGATTTAAACAAGAGTGCTCTCAGAGTTCAGAAGAAAGAGCTCTTCAGCTTGCTAACATCTGGCCAGGCTTCAAGGAGAAGATGGAATCTGAGCCGAGTGTTGGGAAATGGGTAGAATTTGAATTGGTTGAGAAGAGATGGAATGCATTCTAAATGAGGGAACAATAGGAACAAAGGTAGGATAGTTTGGGAAACTGGAAGAGACCAGTTTAACTGAAGAGGAATTGATAGCAGATAAGTTTGGAAGGATCAACTGGAGCCAAACTGTGGAGGAGCCTGAATACTAGGTTAAGGAATTTGGACTTCATCCTGGAAGCAGTGGAGAAGCCAATTAATATTTTGAGCAGAAGACTGATATGGAGAAAGTGTTTTAGGTATTAATCTGGCACCAATTTCAAGGATAGATTGGATTGAGGGAGAGATGAACTACAGTGTGGAAGTTTGTATAATCTGTCCAGATTTTACATATTAGGAACTTGAGCTAGTATGAAAGGAATGAGAATTGAAAAAAAAAAAAAAATGGGAAAGGAAAGTAGAGATGTAACAGACATCTAACAGGCACAGTGAACATTTTTCATTTATTTCTTTTACAAAAAAATGAACAATGCTATTCTAATAGACTATACTTCTTTGGAATACCAGGCTTTGAAATTGACTAATAGTTCTTGTTGACCATATATATCATTAAGTTTAAGTTCAGTCAAGATGCTCTAATTTTGTTCTTGTAAGTTTATACAAGGTGTGCTATTTTAAAGAGCTAATACTTCTTCTGCCGTCTTTCAATGTAAAGAAGATGACTTTAGTATTTGGAGGGATGATAATCCTATGTCAAGTCATAAAGACAATCCCAGTATGCTTTATTTCCTAAATGGGAACTCACTAAATCAGAACATTTAATTCATGAACATGTATATCATTTGATGAAGAAGAAATAGTTAAATGACTATGTATAGCATTTAATTCAAACATGCATTTTAAAAATATTATAAAATATATGCATTGAGAAATATTACTATTTTCCGCTTTCTTATTTTATGTAACAATTTTATTCATTCTCTTTACATATGTCTTTGATGTCCTTTGTCCCCTTTGGAATCACTTGACACAGTTTTTGAAAGCATACATTTCTACTTCTGCCTTATAGTTTGAGAAAGACTCCTTAAATCTATGAATGGTGCTGTCATTGAATCTAAACCGTAACACCACATGGTTGTGCTCTTCATTTGTGATCTCTACAGTTGCTTTTCCAAGGGATCTTTTAAGGCTTATTTGCCACAATATCCAGTATTTTTCTTTGGTTGGTCATGTCCTATGACTTATTATTAAATCTGTAAAAATTCATTTTCCTCTCTTGTTATTGATTTCAGCAGATCCTCTCTAAAAATTAAAAATTCCAGGATTGGTATTTTATGCTAATGTGTTTTCTCCAAATAATATTTTATTGAAAATGATGTAACTGCATTACATGTGTCCTGTATATAGGATGCTTTACAAAAACCTGTGTATAAGTTCACTGAGTAGTGATTTGGGAGGAAAAAATTCATCTTATATTTGACCAGTACTTTTAATGCCTGTGCAATGTGCCTAATGGTATGAGACTGGTTATAATTTATTTTTTTAAGTCAGATGCACAGTTCTTCAATAAATACTGAGTTTCAACTGTGAGCCAGGCATCATGCTAAGAGATACTATATCTCTATAAAAAGGTACAGTTCCTAACATGAAAAATCTGTCATATACATGTTAAAATGAGTAAGACTGAAATATAAAATGAGGTAGAATGGGAGTTGTATTCTAAAGGAGGCACAAGCGCTGACATAGAAAATCAAGAAAAGATGATCCTTTTTGAGTAGTAGATGGGGAAAGATATGGAACAAGTGGCATTTCAGTTGAAATTTGAAATATATGACTTAGTCATGATGACAGTTTATAAAATATTAGTTAATGAGGTACAAACAAAACTGAAGATTTAAGGAAGAATTAGACATCTTAGTAGGCCAGTTTAGTCTAAACATCTATAGGGACATGTGGTGCTTTATATGGAGAACAGGCATCATAGTGTTATACTGCAAAGTTAGGGAACTTAAGTAAGAGAGTATTTTGTAATACTCTTATATTCTTGCAAATTACTAGTTTTTATGCAAATATAAAATATTTGGAAGACATGATAAATAAACAAAAAAAGGACCCCTAATATATGATGAATGAATAGAAACTGAATATAGGAGAAAATGTAGGCCCAGCTGAAGACCTCAGATAAGGGGTTATGCAAATTTAGACCATGAAAAGATAAATAAAACTTTCTGAATTTGGGAGAACAGAGGCTGAAAAGCCAATGTAATAACTTTTACAAGAGATGAGGTAAAAGGTAAACAGGATAGTGGCTGTGATGTAAAAAGAAATCTGTGGAAGATTACAGTGGTATAAGTCGTAGACTGCATGCATTAGTTAACTTTCTATTAGTGTAACAAAAACCTGAGATAATCAACTAGTAATAAGAAAGGTTTACTTTAGTTCACAGTTTTAGAGGTTTCAGTCCACGATAGCTTGTCTGTTGATTTGGGGCTTTGGCAAAGCCGCACATCATTTGAGGAGCACTTACCAGAGCAGTGGCAGGGAAGAGAGGAAGACAAAGGGGTCAGGTCCCCAACCCCTTTTGATAGCATAGCCCCAGTGAGCTGCATTTGCCCACTAGACCCTGTCTCTCAAAGGTTCCACAACTCCCCAGTAACACTGGAATGAGGACCACACCTTTACCACCTAGATTTTAGGAGGCACTTAAGTTCCAGATGATAGCACTTAGCAATAGGGGCTAAGGAAAGAGGAGGCAGGAGAAATCAGGGTGAAGAGGAGACTTTCAGTCTACATGAATGTTGATGTTAAGCAAAAGAGATGACCACTACACAAGGATAATATAGCAATTTTATTTGACAGGTTAAGTTTGACCTTTACCAGGCAAAGGCATGGCATCCCTGGGATGTGAGGGTTGGTACCCACGGAAAAAATGTGCATATAGACAGAAGGTTAGGAGCCATCTGCATGAAGGTCATTTTTAAAAACAATGGAAATGGAAGAAATTATTGTGAAAGAAAATTCAGATGAGGTGGTGAAATTAGAGTGCTGCAGATTAGACAAAGGAAGAAAACCTGGAGAAAAAGGAAAATATATAGGGAAAATGGAACTGCTGCTGTGTTGTGTTGATCAATGGTGAGGAAACTGTCCAAAAGGAGGACCCGTTCTTCAGAAGAATTATGGAGAACTGACACTAAGAAAAGTTTGGACTGGGCAATTTGGAAAAGACCTTTTTGTGAAATTATAGGTATAAAATTGATGACACAAAGGATTAAAGAGAGGGAGAGTAGGTGATAGATACAAAGGCAAATGATCAGGAAACTTGGTGATGAAAGAAGATATCTTGAGAGGTGTCATGATTGACAGAAAAATCTTTGTAAAAATCAGAGGGGCTGAAGATAAAGCTCAGTGGTAGCACATTTACCTAGCATGGTCAAGGCCCTGAATTTGAGCCCCAGAAAAAGGAAAAGATATCAAGGGTGATCTGTCTGTTTCTTCAACTGAAAGGGAAGCAGACTCTTGAGACAGAATGATTAAAGATACTGAAAAACAGCATAGCTTCAACACAAAGGAGGTATAGAAGCCGGGTGTGGTGGCTCACACCTTTAATCCCAGCACTCGGGAGACTGAGGTAGGTGGAGCATTGTGAGTTCAAGGCCGGCTTGGGCTACAATGCGAGCACAAGGTCGGCCTGAGCTACATAGTGCGACCCTGTCTCAAAAAAACTAGGGCCGGGAATTTGGCTCAGTGGCTTAAGTGCCTGTCTGGTAGGCGTGAGGTTGTGGGTTCGATCCCATGTGCCACAAATTAAAAAGAAAAAAAGGAAGTATGGAAGAAGCACCTAGAATAAAGTTATAGAGACTAATTTCTGCTAAAAGAAAAGGAACTCCCATCAAAATTAATTGGTAGAAAACTGGAAAATGTTGCAGAAAGATAAAAGATTTAATGCAGTGTCAACATAATAAAATATTTGATGAGAACATGTGCTAAAGCGGGTAAGTAGTAAGGTATAGTTTGGAGCTTGAGGAAAGTGGAAAAGACTCAATGAAAATTATTTCAGACAGTTTACAAGACATAGAAAAAGGAGACAGTCAAGCAACAAAATGACCTAAGGGAATAAAGAAAGACTACGTGTAAGGGAACTCTGTCAGCATACTAAGTTAAAGTTATTCTGCCAGGTTTATTCATCCAGAACAAAGCTGAGGGCAAATGGTGAGAAACTGTCTTGGGATTTGAATTTTTAAAAAAAGATGCTTTGGAAATAAGACAGCACTGTGCTCTAGAGCAGGGGCCAGGATTGGCTGGTCATGAATTCCAGACTGGGCAAGCAAGGCACAGCCAGAATAGGAGAACAGAGAGGACTCTGGAAATGTAGGATATTGTCACGAGGCTTAAGAGCAAGTCTAATGTGAGAGAATGAAGAAGTGAAAGGGGGTATTTCCAGGAGGCGATGCAGTTTCAGTCACTGCTGTAGCAAAGCCATTTATTAAGCAAACTAGATGAAAGCTAAGTCTCACTGAGGGACCAGAAGAGATAAAGGAATCATAGTAATAGTAGAGAGATACTGAATTGAGTTTTGAAGCCCCTGAATATTACAGTAAGTAGCCAAACTAAGTGAAAGACTGAGGTTGCACTACACAAAAACAAGCTGTATAAGATGAGCTTAGATAATGACTGGGGAAGGATCCAGGTTGATGTCTTCCCTGTGTGTCTATTGTCACATTCTTCATAGCACAGTCTAGCTCCCAGTCTGGCAGGCAGAGCTGTCCTTTGGGAGTGAACTTGCTCTAATGCCTTATGAATTTGTGTTTAGAAATATAATTAATTATGCATACTAAATGCTTATCTCCTGGGATTGTCCTATCATCTCCTTGGACATCTATTTACATGCCTGCAAAATTCAAAATTTAACTAGAAGTTTCATGGGTTAGTTGGATGATCTTTATAGCTGATGTCACCAAGTTACAATGGTCTATAGATAAGTCTCCACTTAAATTTACAATCATGGAAGATAGGTTTCCCAGTTTCGTGGACCTGCCTACCCCAAAGAAGGTTAAAGGGAGATGGTTGTATTTTTCCTCAGAATTCTTGGTCACATTTGCCATATACCCCATCCTCCCTCTGCTAGTCTCTTTCTTCAGCAAGAGCACACACTGATTATAATGACCAAAGTATCAGCTTTCTTCTGGAGTTATTTCCACATTACCTTGATTTGATTTTGACTATCCTGAGGCATGACCTCATGGTTGATCTCAAGCAAGTCACTTCACTTTAGATTCTTCTCATTTTCTTTTCAAAGGATAAGCTTAAATTTAAAGCTTATGATAGATTTTGATCCAAGTATGTGCATCTTAAGAAATGCTTTTGGGGCTGGGGATATAGCTTAGTAGTAGAGTGCTTACCAAGTAGAGTGGTTGGTGGTAGAATGCCTAACATGAATGAGGTCCTGGGTTCAGTTCCCAATACTGGGAAAAAAAGAAAAAGAAAGAAGAAATGCTTTGCCCTCTCACAATCAAAGAGATGCTTTAAGGATAGAATGACTGTAGAAGCATGGGCTCTGGACCAAGCACAGTGCTAAGTGTTTTAATCTCATTTCTTTTTTATTATCCTCATGCAAGCATATGCTGTATATAATGCCCACTAGCAGATGAAGAAGCTGAGAAGCAAAGAAGTTGAGTAACTTTTTCCAGGTCCAAACTGGAAAGCTAGATTGTAATGCAATTGATAATTCCAAAGCTGATACTTTTAACTCTTTATTTAATATTACTCCCTGGTCTTAGTACCAGGATAAAGGAGAAGGACATTCAATCCAAGAGAAATAGAATATTGCTGATGATAATGTTAATGAAGATGATAAATACAGTATCAGCTCCTTTATACAGGGTGCTTTATGTGAATTCTTTTGAATCCTTATGGCATTCCTGTAATGTAAATAAAAACTCTAAAGTTTTGTATAGGAGATGATTAAGATCAAAGAATCAAATTAAGTTTTAGAACATCTGTTTCTCTCACTTCAAAATGAAGCTTGAAGGCATTGATGGGTGAAAGTTTGTGGTATAACTGAAGAGTAACAGTTGCCCAACATAGCTTAGGCCTGGAGTGAATGCCAAGGAAAGGATTAGGAGGGAGCAGGGTGATTTAGAGTGACGAAATTCTGAATTATTTAAAG
>RJWM01003363.1:0-77500 GCA_004363535.1 Dasyprocta punctata | reverse complement strand
GGACAATAGAATAATTGCTGGAAGAAAGCCCCTGATGAAATGACAATAACTTCAGTCCAAAACAGAAAAGGATCTGCCTAGAAAAGAACCAACTTCTATTGCAGCCTTGAGAAAGCTGCAATGGAAAACAATGCAGAAGAGTTTGAAGTGGAGGAGGGGACAATTTCTTATGGGAATTCCTATCTGATTCTTCGGTTGAGGCCTTCCAATGACCTCCATTTGTCTTTGGCTGAAAGCTGAATTCTTACAAAAGTCTGCAAGTCCCATTGCCATCTGGCTGCAGTGACGCTACATTGCTGCCTGCCTCCTTCACTTACCATGATTCTTCCAGCTTCTAGATATGCCCCAAGCATGTGCCTATGCATTGACAGTCCCTTCCCTCCCTTCACCCTAGACCCTCCTGCCTCTGTCAAGACCTTTACATCTGTGCTCAGATCTCTTCTTCTCATGGACACATCTTTGCTGGGTAAATTAGCAGATGAACAAATGAGCGATGGCTTCTACTTTTGCCTCTGAAGTGACGCAAAATGAGAACAGTGATAGGCTGGTGAGCTTGAACGATGGAGTTTGAAGATGCTGTGGGTAATAGGCAAATACACGGCTGCTTAGAAATACAGAAGAGGATTGATGGTAGAGGTAAAAGTCCAAGCAAGACTGGAGCTGTGAAACATGGAACCTTTATAGTACAATGTTCTTCCCTTACAGGTGCCTAGAAACTCAGGTAAAAAGATACTGGTTTGATTCCAGATTGAAAACTTGTCAGGTAGGATGTGGGAGAATGTGGAAGTAAGAGAATTGTTTGAAATAATTATTCATGCATCTAGTGTGGATGGAGAAGACAGGGTTAATAACTTAAGACGAAATAGCAATGTAGGGATCCTGAATCTCTTGTTAAGGCTTTAGAATATAGACAATAAGAATAAAAGAATGAAAATTCTAGAAAGAGTGATGTTCCTTAACCTCAAAGCTCAGGGAGGCTGCAACCACATGTTTTTCCAGTTAGCTCTTTCTAGGTCCCTTCCTTAGCCATCATCGCTACTTTTAAAGTTATTTTTCAGTGTGTCTTTGTCCTATGCGATAGCCTTCGAGAACAGATACTCTGTTTCTTTCCACACTTACAGTGCCCATGGCCATTGATCACATAAATGCTCAGAAAATGTTTGCCTAAGTGAAAATTAGTCAGTGTGCTTGTGGCTTGAGACCATGGAATGGGGGCAAAAAAAGATCAGGATATGGCTTGAGCCCAGTGATTGAAATAGGAGGCCAAATCAAGATCTAGACAGAATGAGAAAATTGTAGACTGCATAGCACAGGATGATATTGGGACTTATCAGAAAATACAGCAAAAGTTTTTGATAAGTACAAGGCATGTCCAAGGATTTAGGATCACCAACAGAAGTGTTAAAGAACTTTCATGAACTTCAAAGAAGGGAAGGCTTTGTAGGAGAGCAGAAATTCAATGCTTTGAAGCAGTAGCAATGAAGACATTTTCTGGGATCTTTGTGATACCTGGAATCTGGCATAGTATACAGCTTCCACTTTAAATAGATATGCAGGAGAAGAAACGAGCTTGGAAAAGAACTTAGATGAAGATGGTAAGATTGATTAGTGAAGTAGCTGAAACTAGAAAGGATCTTGTTTTCCACAGATTGATTGTCTGTGTTGGACACAGAGGAGATAATTGGGTGAGCTGAAGAGTCAAGACAAGATGTAGGAAGCATAGAACACCATGGAAATTAATATTTTTTTACTGTTTTTCTTCTTCTTTCCTTTTAATGAGTAAAGATACAAAAAAAATCAAGGCATATTGGAATGACTGTTAACAGGGCTTTGGTTTACAAAAGAAGGAAGTTTCTAAATTGTTAACATTCAAGTTGGTCTTTACTGTGGCTACCATTTCTATTTCCTTTTTCTATAATGGCTTAAAAATTCATATGCATTTAAGACACCCATCCCAACTATTCTTTGTATCTTTGACAAATAGACAGCAAGGAAAAGAAAGAAATGGGTTCACTCTGATGTTAGTGATGGTAGTTCCACCTCTGTCTTTCAAGACTTTCAGTATCCAAAAGCACTAAGACAGCCATGAGGTTCACTCTGCTCCAGAGAATTCCTCAGGTATCTGCTTTTGGGAAACTGGTTGGTTTTCCAAGGCTTGTGGCTGAATTGAAACTTGCAAAATTGTTTATCATTTTCTTAGTAAAATTTTGCTCCTTCACTTTTACCAGTGAAAAGCAATGATTAGTGGTTTACATTTTAAGAACCATAAGGACTGAAAGTAGTGTGTTTGTACTGTCTTTCTATGCCAATTTTGCCAGTTTTATAAAACCTAAATTTGTTATTATGTTATCAAATACAATGTCATTGATCATGCAAAATTGACATATGGTGCTACTTGAAAGTAGAAACAGGAGCTCTTTTCTTTAGGAAAAGAAATATCTGTGTGACAGCCATGGTTTCTCTCTCTCTCTTTTTTTTTTTAGTTGCTCATAAAAAATAACTTGGTGATTCTGATTCATACATTTGACAGTTATTTGTTGAGCCCCCACCATGAGAAGGGCAATGCTCTGCTGAGTGGGAATATAGCAGTGAAAGGTGGACAAATCCCTGGCTTCACTGAGTGTTCATTCTTACAAAAAGAACAGATAATACATAAATAATAGTGAGGCTTAGTGTATATAATAGGCAATGAAAAGTGTTGTGAATAGAATAAAAGCCAATCAAAGCATACACTGGAAAACTGGATGGTTTCTGTAGAGAAGAGGTCTTTGAGAAGAGGCCATCTGAACAGAAATCTTGATGAAGTGAGGGGAAAAGTTTGGGTTGAGGATAATAGAAGGCTTGGAGTTGAGGGTAAACTGGGTTGTGGAATGATCTAACTTCTGTGTTTAAGAAGTCACTGTTTGTTGTATGGAAAAGGATTTATGGAGAGAAGGGTGGAAAGAGGCCAAGTGGAAACAGGGAGCCCAGTATTTCCCTGGCTCAGAAGTTTGATGTCTGTGTTAGCTCACATCTTCCTAAAAGAGTCACCAAGGCAGGAATAGTCACAGAATTATGTTACGGGAAAGAAGATGAGACAGGAAAGGTTAGGTTAGGTGGGGGATTCCTACACTGCCTTGCATTCTAATAACTTTTTACTGAGGCCACCAGAACAGTCATAGGTCTCTCAATTACCAGGCTGTGTTCTTATCCCATTGTATCTTCATTGGTGGGAAGCAGTGCTTCTGAATGTGGCCTCCCTCCATTTCAACAGATGCATTTCAGAGAAAGGACGAGATGATTAAAAAGAAATGTGCTAAAATAGGAAAGTACTGGTTATTTGTTCCCAAGGCTCTGTGGCATGTGTAATTCAGAGTCTACAAATTATGAATGATTGTCTTATCTACCTTCATAGCTGATTTTGGTCATTCCTTTTACTTTAGGTTACTTTGGTCCCCAGAAATTAAAATTAATCTGGATTGTTGGATTACTGATTAAAAGACTGTTCAAGGTTATTAAGGGAAAAGTACTTGCGGCATAATTTTGCGAATTTTTCACTGCAGGCCATGCAGATTGCAGGGATTTGTATTTAGAGAAATCACAAATGATAAGGCTTCATTATATACCAATTGAAATAGTCAATAATCCTAGGTGTACTTAAGTAAACAGCAACAAGTTCACATCATGTGTTCTTCACATTTATTCCCTAAGGAATACTATTTAATTTAGACTGATAAAGAGTTGGGTCAGGTTTTGTATGTTTATAAACAACATAAAATAATAGAACCATTCTTTAAGTAATATTGGTTTTTAATAAATCTACTTTGCATCTGACCTAAATCTCATATTATTATTGTGCAAGTATTATTTTTTAGTTACTTACCATGTGCCAAACCCTATCAGTTGTCAAGGAAACAAGTGCAAATAAGAAGTTCCTGGCCCCAGATACTCATGGTTGGCAGAGGGAACTAACATCTATGCACTGAATAGCCTACCTGTAATGCAGTGTGGTGAGTGCCACGTTGCCAATGTTTGCAATGTTTCAAGAAAGTACAGAGAAGGGAGGCATTACGCAAAAAGAAAATGGTGAAATGATGCTTTATTCTCAATAGTAGAGTGTTTTTCAAGCAGAGGAAAGAAGATCATTACAGGGACAAAAGGTGTAGTATAAAAAACAATCTAGAAAGACATAAGAATTCATGACATGTGGAGGAGAACTGAAGTCCAGGAAGGCTGCAGAGTCATAAACCCAGAAGGGAAGTGAAGCTTGTGTCTCTCTGCTGAGGAATTTAGAATTTACCTTAGGGATATTGCAGCCAGTGGAAAGACTGTGAGCTGGAGAATGGATACGAGGTTTCTGCTTGGGATGTATCACTGTGGTGGCGGTAGTGGAGGCAGGGGGGGCGGGTGCCCATCCGTGAGTGGAGCACAGGGAAAGGCGCCCCCAGCATGTGCATGGACCAATAGGCCATGTGTGGTTTGGGGATGGGTGAATGACTCACAGGTCACAAACTGGAGAAAATGAGATGATTTTTAGGTTTTTAGTGGGGATAATATGTTTGGACGGAAAGGACGAGGAAACCCGACTTCAAAGACCAATGTTGCAGTTTATTTGCTTGAGTGTGTTACTCCTAAGAGCCTGGAGTTGCTCATGTGTAGAATGGGAGTAGAGGATTTTACATTTTTAAACATTTTGCTGAAAATATGGTGATGCTCTCTGGTGGGTAGAATTAAAAATACAAAAGGAAGAGCAAGTTTCAGGGCAAAGATAGTGGGAATTTGAGAAAAAAACACACAAATTAACCCAAATATTAAAAGAATTATTTTATGTGAATTATTTCATTTAGTCCTCATAACAATCATGTGAAGTGTAGGTAGTATTATTGCCATAATTTTATAGGAGAGCACACCAAAACTTGGAATAACCATATGGAAGAGTCGGGATTCAAATTTAAGCTGAAAATTGAATTCTGATCCCAGACTCTGAGTATAATTATCTTACTCTGCAACTTCCAGAACTCTTTTTCCATATATATTGATAGAAAGAGAGGGAGAGAGAGGCACACACACACACACACACACACACACACTGCATATACTTAAATCCAAGCTTCACAGTACTTATCTTACCCTGTGTAATAAACAACCCTTATATCTTCTATTGGTTTTTGTTTGTAAAAGTTTCTGGACACAACCTATTGAGTTCATAAACTTTCCATAAGCCATGCCTCACAATTTGAAAAACATAGATACAGAGCTAAAAAAGAATGAAATGGAATCCTGTGGCTTCCATCATTGGGTAGCATTACATTGTTTGATTTTCAAACAATTATTTTTGACTCTGATTATCTAAGGAATGTAATACTCTTCCACAGCCCATTGGATAAGCTTCTGTTGCCCATGTCCTCTCTCTGAGGTTAGAAAGCAGGAGTAGAAGAGGATACATTTGCAGATGACTGGGCAAGTGGTGGTCCTCACAGCCTTAAGTGTTCTCTCACTGATCCCTCCCTTCTGTAAACCACAGTGTATAACCCATCCTCCCATGGCTACTTCTGTGTCAGCCTTCTCACAAGATAAGCACAAAACTTGTTGCTGCACATGTACATCTGCAGCAAGGAGTGCAGTACCTGGAATTGGATAGTGATTCAGTATCTATGAAGTGACAAGGGGACACCAGCTGGGTTGTTCTGCTGTTTCTTTGGTATAGACCCCATATGTTGCTGCCAGATGGTAAATGTCTGACAGCTTGCGAGAATAGGACTGATCTAGACCTATTCAGCTGTCCCTGGATTAAGCCCTGTTTATTTTATTCAGAAAGAATTGTTATTAGATTTGGAGATTCTAAGCTAACTCTACTACTATTCTCTGGAACAAAAGCTAGATAATTAAACATGAGAAACACACGTGCATTGATATGGTCATAACGTAAAAAATTACATCAAACTTTGAATGCCTACAACCTTATAATGTAGAATATTACATTAGTCATCTAATGTAGAAGCCCAAGCTAAGGTCTTCACCTGGATGACTAGTATTAGACATCTATTGTAGAATGTTAATAAATAATAGAACCTTTGAAGACAGTGATCATTAATAGAAGAAGAAAAAAATACATCTTATAATAATTGTACCCCAAGAATATGCATCCCAGCCAGGTGAAAATTGAAGAATTTGACAGGGAGAAAAAAATTATATGTCCGTCTATCTATCCAATTGTCTCTCTATCTGCACAAACAAATGTGTGTATATGTATGTATATGTAGTTATAGACATATCTATGTGTGTTTACACACTTGTGCATGCACATATATGTATATTATCTTTATAACAAAAGCTGCGAACTGCTATTTTAAGGCCATCTGATAATTAAAATGGATTTTTGCTTCTTTACCTCAGAATGACAATGAAAGAATGTCTGATAGGGGTTTAGTGTACTTCTGAAATATATTGGATCAGGTAAATCTGGTTAAAAGAAATTAAGTTCTGCTTGAATGATTAAGTACCTTTTTTAAAAAAGCTTTTTTACATGAACATTGATGTTGAACACATGTAACTAAAAGGCAAAAGGGCACCAAGATCTGCACCAAAAAAAAAAAAAAAAAAAAAACCAAAGCAAAAACAAAACAACAACAACAAAATAGTCTTAGCCTGCAACTTGAGAAATTTTAGTTATAGGAATGCATTTTTACAAAAAAAAAAAAAAAAAAAAAAAAAACACCGCTAAATCAATGCAGGCCAATGAAGCTCTATCCTGTCCTACTTCTACTCACCCAAAGCAGGTTAGACCATGTTCTTTGGTAGCGCAGGCACGGGTTTGTGGTCCCCACTGAGCACAGGCAATAGGCCCGATGACCTTTCATGGACCTGCCCAGCCCCGCAATTCAGCTCCATCCCTCCCTTTTCAGCATCTTTTTTTACACAGGGCCAGGACTACCTGTGCTCTTAAAGAATTGCCACTGTAAAAGCCTTCACAGTGTGCAGGCAGGTATTTAAAGTTATGTTTTTAAAGAATTCATTTAAAATTAGACCTACTCGATCAGTTCCTATAGATTCTTTTTTCATAACTTAGCTTTCTATTAGGTCAAATGATATGAAATTATCATTTCTGTGGGTTAGAAAGGTCAAATAACTAAACTTTCATAAAGCAGAGCCATAGTTAAAATACAGGAATATTTTCTACGTATTTTGTGTTTTTCTTGGGTTATTATGGTTTCTTTCTTTCCTCAGCAGTTGGGAGCAGCAGCTTTAGTCCAAGACCATCTCACCAGTTCTCTCCACCACAGATTTATCCTTCCAAGTAAGATGTATTTTCTCTCAATCAATAAATAACTTTTCTGAGTAGACTTTTACTTTATTTCAAATCATGTCTGTACCCACATGTTACATCTTAATTTAAATAAAATTCTGTTTCATAGAGGCTTAAATATATTTACACAAATTTATTTTGAGCATCACCTAGTAAAGGCACTGAAGTGTTTCAGTGTTTTGTCTATTATTTTTGAAAGTTTGACTTTAAGATATGCTCTTTAACTGGAATTTGTGATGTGGTTAATTGCATGTTTCCATCTAATGCATGGGCTTTCTATTTTCTGTCATTTCTGACAAATAGCAGACCATACCCACATATTCTCCCTACCCCTTCCTCACAAACTATGGCTGCATATGGGCAAACACAGTTTACCCCAGGAATGCAACAAGCCACAGCGTACGCCACGTACCCACAGCCAGGACAGCCATATGGAATTTCCTCCTATGGTGAGTAATATGCTCATTGTTGTAGTATTGGTTGTCTTTTGTATGTGTGTCTTTAAGTGGAACTTAAGATTGTTGATATTGGCCACGTTAGAAAGAGCTGTCTTCTTTTGTGTCTAAATTCTTAATATGATTGGTTTTAGTGAGCACTGTAAGAACTGAACTCTTATCTCAAGGTTAGAGGTGACAAACAGATTGCATGGGTCATATGCCCTCTCATTCTCCTTTTTCTCCACTTACATCTGTTGGAGCACTTGGCTTTGGAATCCAAAGTATTTTTGTGCATATTTGCGATAAAACTTCTGTGAATGAAGTCTTTTGGGGTAAAGATCCATTTCCTATTTATCAGATGCCTTCCCCTGATTAGGGAAGTACACAGGGAATTCAACAAACTCTTGCTCTAAACTTAGGGGGTGGTTGCATTATCAAATTTCAGTATTATTAACCATTAGGAAAAGTGATCTATGTATCACCTCCTGGACTGCACTTTGAAGAAGTAAATCAGGAAACATTTAAAGCTCACATCGCCATTGGTTCCATCCCACCTGGAGATTATCTTTATTTTGGTGTAATTTAACTCAATTGTTGCAGGGTCAGTAACTGTAAATTAAAAGTAAATCCAGCCAGATCTCAAAGTTCCATCTAAAAAAGTCTTCAAATTGCAAAATACTTTTTCTTCAATGGAGTTGCAATCTCAATTTTAAACATTTGAAACAAATATGTGAATTATTGGCATTTTATTAAAAGATAAAACGTGATCAAGAAAGTACATGGACTGTTGGAGAAAAGGAATAATAGAATAAGTCATTCTATGCTTTATATATACATTCTCTCATCAAAACTTTTCTGCAGTATATTGAAAGAATTTATGCTCTTTCTAAAGAATTACATTAATAATTACAATCTAAATTACTTTTAAATTCTGTTTTACATCAAATTGACCATATATAAATTTCTTATAAAACTGTAGCCAGTCTAAATTATGTGTAACTTCAGCTTTTGTAATTTTATTTCAAAACAGAACTAAATATTATCTAGCTATGTATTTTAAAGCAGACTTTAGAAATAACCTTAAAATGGGCTTTCTAAAGTTATCTTTGATTTTTATAACTTTTAATCAAGGTATTATATTAGGCATGGATCCAATTCATCTATAATTTTCTTTTAAACTAGTCTTGTGATAAAAGAGAAAAACAACTATAATCTGAATTGTGCAGCCTTTATTCTAATATGAGTCAAGTAATATGAGTCAAGGCAGTCTCCAGTTTATATGCTCCAACTTTATTTGTAAGGTGGTTATTTGAAATGTAAGGGTATATTCAGAGTACACAATTCTAAAGCACTATCAACTTCCCACTGACGTCTCTGCCACTCCTGATACTGCCTAAGCAGTTAGCTTTGTACTTCCTCTATCTTTCTCTTTCTCATTTGGTTGTGTAGGGTTTGGGCCTCTTCCTTTGTCAACTTCTGGCTGCAGTTAGGTTCCTACAGTTCTAAGACATTCATGAATTGTCCTTGCCACCTGAGACAGCTGTTCCAGTCGGGAGACAGGAGCAGAGGGTGAAAAGATGAGCAAATCAAAATTAGCAGGATGAGGGTAAAGATTTCAATGTGATAAGTGAGGATAAGAGGTGGTGGCAGCAGGGTAAATATTAAGGGTTTTACTCCTGGAGCTTTCATAGTTATAAATCACTTGGGAATAAGCCTCAGTCATTAGCATTTGCCTGATTGTGCTCATTTTGCTCTTTTAGGACCTAGAGTATAAGTTGACGTACTTGTGATCTAGAGATTTTATTTTTCTTGGGTCAGTGCATTGACACATATGGCAGTCTTTTCTCTCTGGGATTATTCATAAAAAGAAGAAAGCATAGTTTAGGATTTTTCAGTACTAAGGGTCCAGGTCCAGTTAGTTTTAAAGACTTTCTCTAAAGATCTGTGCTCACAGACTTTTACATAGATTTGTTTAAAAATAGGCATATTCTTTCACGGCGAGGACAGATCAGTGAGGAAAAACAATTCATTATGTTCTTTGATGGATCCTTGGAGTTTAGCAGGGAAATGAGTTTGCTGCCTTGTGAGTAAAAGTTATAGGATAGATGTAGCTATGAGTATTTTCTACTCATTCTTGCTTTTCTCAACACAAATATTCCCATCCTGAAATCCCTGGCTAAAAAGTACAGGTGAAACTGGAAGCGAATTAGTATGAACTCACATAAAGAGAAAAGGGGAAATTCCCTATAAGGACAGCATGCAGGAAAGAGAGCTTCTGGAGTCATCAAGCCACCTGTCTTGGGCAGCTGTGTTACCAGGAGTCATTTACTTCTATCAGTAAATGACGAGATGAAAAAGTCATATTTATGAAAATGTTGAAGTAATGCTAAGTCTTAAATGTTCAGGCCATTATAAGTATTTAGAGATACTCCAGGAATTAGAATAAGCTCTCTCAGCCAAGAGTCACATTCTTCCACTGCCACAGGATAATTACCTTTCTTCTGCTGGTGAAATTCCCCTAAAATGGAAATAAACAGTAAGTAAGACTACTGTGTATTCTAGATCCTAAAGATATCATTTATCTTAAGTGAAAAGCAAAATTATTAAAAAATGTGAATTCTCTTGGCTGGAATGTTCCTCTCCTGCCTCTGTGGAAATCAAGGACAGTTGTTCACTTTCAGGACTGTCTTTAATTATGATTCAGAGCTGAACCTTATTCCTCAGTGCTGCCAAGACCAAGTCCTGAAATTGGGATGCCAGCTTAGTCCTTTGGGAAGTCTTTGGGGGTTATAAATACATTGTTTTTTAATAATCATATGGAAACCTAAATTTGGTTTTTTGTATTACTATAGCTATAAAAACCAATATACAATCCATGAAGATTTTAAAGATATAAAAATCAAAGTCTACTTTAAATTACATTATATTTGATCATTATATTTAGTTATTTGAAAATTGAACAAAAAAGAAGTAGTAGTCAACTTCACTTGTTTACAAATCACTGTGCTGTTTCATAGGCTTCAGTTCTTTGTTATTTGCTTCTTTGCATCTTACTGTTTGGTGGGATCTGTATACTTGAGGGTTTTTTTTTGTTGTTTTGTTTTTAATGTTGTTTGGTTCTGCATGTGTGTGGTTGCTTCCTCTGACTCTGACTTAAAAATGAGTTTTTTGCTAGCTTCAGCTTTGTGGTAGAAAAAAAAAAGACAAGAGACTAGACCTCTAATGAGTTTTTAGAACAAAAGGTGTTAATTCAACATAGAACCTTTGGAATGGTTTAGCTAATATTTAATTATGTCTATTTCTTGATTACAAAGGAGATAATTAACCTTTGTAAAACAACAAAAGGAAGTATAGAAATGATATCTCTCAAGTGATGTTTTATAGACAGTTAGATGCAGGAAAAGAAGAGAAACCCATGTAAATGGATATTTAAATATGTAATTATCCTTTGTTTAAATTGAAGTACTATATGTACTTTATGTGTTTCACTGTATGCTTGTATGACTTATTACTGAGCTAAGATTGGGAAGCATTTGTGACTAAACAGTTACATGTGTGGCAGGGTATTTTTCTATACTTACCAGCTTCTGAAAATGAACAGATAGATCAGCTGTCACTAACTGATTTAGGTGCATTGTGGGCAGGCATCAAGACGGAAGGTGGATTGTCACAGTCACAGTCACCCGGCCAGACGGGATTTCTCAGCTATGGCACAAGCTTTGGTACCCCTCAACCTGGACAGGCACCATACAGCTACCAGATGCAAGGTCTGTATACCTCTGATATAACTGTTTTCCTGACAGCTAATTTCTAAAGTCCAATCTGATAGTCCCTGTGGATAGCAGATCATGATGGCCTTAAAGACAGGACTCTACCTGTAGTTTGCCTGTTCACTCACCAGCTCTCTGGGCCTAAATATCCATATTTGTAACATCAAAGAGTTAGACTGAACAGCCTGTAAGGTTCTTTTCCAAGAGCTCTAGAATTTCTTGTTAAAGCCAAACTTTTCACTTTTGTGTCTTATCAATTAGAAAAATGAATGAAGGATAAAACAAAGTCAGTTATGCAAAGGTCAGTCATTCACATGGTGCATGCTAAAAACACCTACATCCTGTGTTACCAACCAGCTTTCCTAAATGGACTGTATTCCTTTATTTTCATGGTACAGTATGGGTTGAAGAGTAGTAATAATAGCTCTGATATGTGGAATATAATATGTGTTGATTTAATAATCATCTAAAGTTCAGTAGATCAGTGTTACAGCTACTCAGTGGATCTTCAAGATCATGATGCCAAGAACAGTCCTCTGGTTCTGTTTTTGAAACTATAGACAAACTATATAATGTAAATGCAAATCAAATGGAATAACAATTGAGAGTTTCATTGTCAAAACTTTTCCATGATACATACATATTATCGTTAGCAGATTATCATGCATATGTATCTGTAAAACATTTGAAAATAGGTCATGTGTAATTTAAGCATTTTCCTAATGTCTTGGTTTTAATCACAAATAAATATAACAAATCATACTGTTCTAATAGTCCTGTCATATAATTACCACATTTTAATTTATGGTTTTCATTTTATATCTATCATCTTATTCTTTATTACATTAGTAATCATTACAGATAGATTAGAAAATAAAATTATAATAATTATAGTAATATATCCCATGTTTTTTATTATACATATATTTATATATGTATTCTTATATTCTAGGTATACAGTATGACTGTATTTTCTAATACTGTATTGCAAACTGCTCTGGTCAGTCACAAATATATTATGACTATCTTTTCACGTTAATCTATTCTTTTCTATCGCATAATTTTAATGACTGCACTATATTTGTAGGTACATCCTATTTAATCCTCTATTATACATCTAGAGTAATACTATGCATATTTTACCTACATTATAAATCTTTGCTTTTTTCCTTTGGAAAAGTTTTAGGGTAGAATTTCTAGGTAAACTGTTTTACACTCTTTTAAGAGTTTCTGATATATTTAAGTAAAGAAAGGCTACATATTAGAGTGCATGTATTAGATAGTATCTTTGAAAGAATTGACATTTTGATAGTGCAAGATCTTGTTTTCTTTAAAAGTGAGGAGATACAGTTTTTCTTTTCTTCACTGGTACTATTTATCTTAGTCTTATTATTTCTTTTTTGTTTTGTTTTGTTTCTGTTTTTGATATAAGATCTCACTATGTAGTTCAAGCTGACCTTGAACTCACTGTGTAGCCCAGGCCAGCCTCAAACTTGAGACAGTTCTCTTGCCTTAGCCTCCCAAATGTCTTATTATTTCTTATAGTAAGATTCTTTGCTGGGTGTGGTGGCACATGCCTTTAATCCCAGCACTCAGGAGGTTGAGGTAGGAGGTGCGTTGTGAGTTCAAGGCCGGCTTGGGCTACAACGTAAGCACAAGGCCGGCCTGAGCTACATAGTGCAGCCCTGTCTCAAAAATCTAGGGCTGGGAGTTTGGCTCATCTATTTAATCACATGCCTGTTGTGAGTTCGATCCCCGGTGCCACCAAAAAAAAAAAAGATTCTTTTATACTGTATTATAAATGTATTTTCAGTTTATAATTTTTTAATTTTCAGCAAGTTAGGTTTTATAAACCAAAATTCATTAATCTTTTCACATTTGATATTATCTTTAGCGTAAAAAGCCTTCATTATAAAGTTTTGATGTATTTGATGGCTACAAAATAAAAACTGTCCTTTTTTTATTTTCTTTTGCGGCACTGGGGGATCAAATTCACAACCTCACGCCTGTCAGGTAGGCACTTAAGCCACTGAGCCAAACTCCTGGCCCCAGTTTTGTTTTTGTTTTGTTTTTTTAACAGACAGCATTTATTGTTAGAAAGATGCTACATATGTGCCAGATTCCAAAATATTCAGGCTGCCTTAGGAAAAAATGAATTTTGTACACATGCTGAATATCAGTTGAGCAAAGGAGTAAAAAGAACAGTGACAGAGAGATTTCATTAATGAATTTAACAGTCTTAGGGTCTAGTAATAAATGAAGTCATAAGGCAGATTGAATCTATTTGGTCATAGAACTTTCTTGTAAGGGCAAAAGACAACCGTATAATTACAGATTTTTTTCAGGAGTTGAGAGGGAAATAAATAGGTCACTGTGGTGCAGGAGCGGTGTCCACCGGACGTGGAATCCTCCTGGAGGAGAAGCAGTCCTAGGTGAGAAGGAGGCAGATGAAGTGCACTCTGTGAGCAGAGGTAGCTAATGTGTGGTTCTGGGGCCAGAGCCCTTGTGCAGCCTCTCAGTTCCTCGGCCACCATGAGCTAAGGACAGAAACTGAGAGTTCTCACTTAAAAACTTTCATACTCAGTCAGTAGCAAATTTCATGTTTGTTAATTTTTTAAAATGGGCTTTAATGTCTTTTTTTAATTTCATGCTTTCAGCAATATGCTGCTAGTTTATTTTTCTCTATTGTTAGCTTGTAAAGGAGTGGAGTATCTCTTACTTGAACTGCTTGAGACCAGAACTGTTTTGGATTTCAGATGTTTTCAGATTTTTAGGATATTTGCATATACATAATGAGTTATTTTAGAGATGGGAACCAAGTCAAAACATCAAATTCACTGTGTTTCGTGTACACCTTATACACATAGCCTGAGGGTAATTTTATGCACTATTGATAGCTCACTTGTGTGTTGACTGTGACCTGTCACATGAGGTCAGGTGTGGAATTTTCCATTTGCAATGACACATGGGCACACAAAACGTTTCAAGCTTTGAAGCATTAGTATTGTATTATTCTTGATAGTTATCTTTTATGTTTTATCTTCCTCTTCTCTCAAATCAAAGGCTGATGCAACAGAAAGAGTTCATCAGACAACTAACCAGCTCTTAAAGTGTAGCATAGGGTTAAAATAGCAAAGAGTGGAAGTAAAAATGGGGAAAAGAAAATCCTTAGGGGGGAAAGCTCTTGGTTATTAAAAAGAAATATGAACATGAATAGCACTAAAGTAAGGATTACTTTTATATCTGTAGGTTTTGTTGCATCTAGACTTTCTAGACATCACATTAAAACTTTTTAGTGTTTTTGTGCATCCCTTGCTTGAATGATCTTTCTACTGGGATTTTAGAATTAATTTTCCATGACTCAGTTATTATTTTATATGGGCAATTCTTTGATGGTAATTCTTTCAGTTTTAAACTATTGCATATAATATGACTTCCATAAATCAAGCTAGATAGTTGTATGCTATTCAATTTGAAACTTAACTTGCCAATAATATGATAGGTAACAATATGCAGGATCCTACAAAATGCATATGACCAGATTTGAATGCATAATTAGATTTCAGATTATACTCCTTAAATGTTAAGTGGACTATGAAAAAATACTTTGCCATTAATAATTCTTTGCCTAATTATGGGAGTGTTTCAACCTTCGAGTGTCTTTCAATAAATTTTTTGGAAATATAGTAATTTCTATGTCTAACATTATTCTCAAAATTCCTCAAATTATATTAATCCTACAAGAATCATAACCAGTAATTTTTGTTTGTATCACTTTCCTCTTACCATTGAAATCTTGAAGAAGAGTGCATTTATTTTGTAATATGGTGATATTTTTGCCCAGATTGTACCTTGGGAAGATATTTTCAACCTTTAAAGTATAGAGCATGGTGATTAGCTTTTCAGAGATCTAGCAGTTAGGATTTAACACATTCCTGCTGGCTTGAACCGCTGGAGGTATATGCTTGACCTCTTGTGCCACCCAATGGGGCTGTCACATGTTGCCCGACAGGACAATCATGCATGCGCAGCCCTGTCATAAATGTGTTAATAGTACTAGAATTTCATAATACTACAGAAGTATTCTAGTAGCTTAGAATTTACTCAACTGAACTGTGATGCATGTGCTGTGCTAGTTGATTTAAAGGACATATGTAATGATGTCCTCTTTAGACCTATCAAACTTAGAAGGACTGGAGTGAAGATACAATGAAAGCCTGAGACCTGGTTAACAGAATACTTCTGGAGCCACACTGTGGGTCAGTGGATCCTGCCACCATCCTCTGTGGGCTTCAGCATGAGATGTAACTTGTTCACAGCTCTGTTTCGCATCTAAAAGATGTGAATCTTTGACCTCTACTTCCACAGTGGTAATGTGAGGTTTAATTGAAATTTCTGTCAGTAACTCACTCTGACCAATGCGTGGTACATAGGAAGAATGCAAGTGGTTGTTTTCATCATTACTGTTCTCATTGTGGTGGTGATGTAGTTACTAATATTTCAGTAGTTACTATTATGGTCTGGCTTTCTGGGAATATTCTAGTGCTGGTATATAGATTCATGTATGTGTTTGTATGTATGCATATACACATGATATAACTAAAATTTAACATGTAATGTACAATGAAATAATACATGCTGAATTTTTTTTATCAACATACAGAATTTCAAGGACTCAGTAATTAAATGATCCCAGAAAAAAATAGTTAGTTCTAACTAGTGTTCTGGCATGGAAGGAAAATTACTGAAAAAAGATCAGACATCTGTACATCATACAAAAGAAGAAGAAGGGAATGGGAGAAATAAGAGGAAGCAGCCAAAAACACAAAGAAGAATCAGAAGAGCTAGAGAGCCATGTTGGTCACAGTAGTGATGGTGTGTGTGTTGGTCGTAGAGAGAGTGGGAAGTCCAGAATAGACATTAACAAAATATAAAGGTAGGAAAGAAAGAGAATCAAATACATCCATCCTGTGCCTTAGTCAACCTGCAGTCACATCTCTACTTTGGGTGCAAGGAATGTGTAGAAATAAGGAGAAAATGATCAGCATTTAAACTGCAATTTAGCTTAGAAGTAGGAATATGACCAACTTTGCTGTGTTGAAGTGAAAGACTTTAGTGCCCATATAACAAAATAAAATAGTAGCTGACATTTATTGAACACTTTCTGTATGCCAAGGACTATTACACTTATTTCATGTATATTGCATCATTTAATCTTTACAACTCTGAATAATGGCTTTAAAGGATATGAACCTAAAAGTACTGAAAAATGCATAAAGTTAGCAGTTAATTTAGTTTCTATATCATGAGCAGTTACTCAAAGATTGTAACTCAAAATCCAAATGGAGAACAGTCTGCCATGTTGGACATACACCTAAGTAAATTGCAGTACTTAAAATCAACTGCAAAAAGTCACAGTGTAGTTGCTTTCAGTGTTTGTATCTCAGGATAGAGGTGCTCTTTAAAACTGAGACACTGTATTACACAGCTGGTTATAGAACTAGTCATTATTTTATTGCTCATGAAGCTCTAGAAAAAACTTGTAGAGAACTCATTTCCAAGCTCTGTTTGTGCTTTCACACTTTCACAGCCCTTAAGGAACAGATTTATTTGGCAGTTCCTGGCCATTTCACTGCTGTGGAGCCTTGGGAACTGGGCCAGCCTTGTTTGGTACCCATGTTTAGTTCAAATGATCCTTCTGGACCCTTCTACTCCAACATACAATGTTTCTGTCATGGCAGGCAGGCTTCTGTAACAATGGCCTGTACCACTTTAGGCCAAACAAGGATGAGACAGATTTTTGTTTTGCATTTACTAACCCTAAAAATATCAAGAACTAAAATCTCAGTGATTAAGAAATCTGATTGCTTTTACATTTGCTGCAGATTACTAAAACTTCTATTTCTGCTTGATTTCTTTTGTGTAACTAGTGAAAGATTAGAAATTTAAATTCAACTGAGAAAGACAAAACTGTTCTTATTCATAAACAACTCAGAGTTCACCCTGAGGAAGTGAAATCCTTGCCTGTTTGTTTTTGGTATCTTCCTGTTCTCCAATGTTAGCCTTAATATTTCTGGAAGAAGATTTGGAATGGTCTGCAGCTTTCCCACACGCCCTTGGCAAGCTTTCCGCAGATGCACCAGCTGAAGAGGTAGAGGTAGAGGGGAAAGACCTTGGAGAACCCAGGGTTTGTTGTGCAGAAATTGTAGATGATGTTTTCTGTACTGCTCACTGAGCAAAGTGTGTTATGTGTGAGTTTGTGTGTGCTCATATATTTGCCCACACACATTTGTATACACAGAATAAGAAAGCCACTAGGGAACACTTAGTGTAGCCTCAGATTTACTGACTAATTTTACAGGCTATCTGCTCAGTATGTCATAGACAACCTTTATCTTCCATTTATGTTAAAATGACAATTGACTTGAAATCAAGCTCTTATGAATTTTTAAAAATGCAAGGTCTGGAGATACCAGTGGCATCACTACCTATTTAAATCCCACACACCATATAGATAGATAGTTCATCTAGCACAGAAAGCAGTACAGTATGTTTATAATGATGATTCTGAATCGTGTGATAAAATGAGATTATTCTGAGTAATGTGTTAGGGGTAAGAAAATGTATCGTTCACTTGCAAAGATTTTATACACATGAAAATAAAACACTTAAGTGAAGTTGTGTCACTTAAATGGCTAAACTTCAGCTTTGGGAAAACGCGACTTTCCATAACTATATTCTGTTGATCCTAGACTGTTGAAGGAAATGACCATCTTCATTTATATTTTTATCTCCAGTATCTGTTACTATCTCTGAAGATACAAATGACTGTTAACTATGGAGAGGCCTTTGCCCCAATGAAAGTTAAAAAATAAGATTCATAAAGACTCTAGTAACCTTTACTTGCAAAAATTAATTAGAAATATAGCACAATGAAAAAATTCAGTTAATAGCTGATGGCACATGCCTGTAATCCCAGCACTTTGGAGAGCTAAGGCAGAAAGATCATAGATTTGAGTGTTACCTGGGGAAATTAGCAAGACCCTATCTCGAAATAGAAAGGTCTGGGGATGTAACTCTGTGCAAAGGTCTTGAGTTCAATCCCCAGTGCTACAAAAATAAAGATAACAATAAAGAAAAAGAGCAATCTTCCCAATTAGTAGATCAAGAACTGATTCTGGATGTCTTAGAATCACTACAACAGAGGTACAAAATGCCTCACTTGAGCATTTTATTGCCCCGAGTAGCAGTGATGGTGTGGGGCATTCCTGTCATTCTATAGCAGGGAAGGTGTCAGGGTTTGCCAGGATAGATGGGAGGGGCTGCGCAGATGTATAGGTACTAAGCCCTGGAAATTCTGCCTTGTTTGTTTTCCTTTGGACTTTATTGTTCTCACTTAGAGAAAAAAGCAACTCAAATTCTGACTCTATATGTTGTTTGTTCTGCCGAAGAGATTGGCGTTCAAACTAGAGAAGAGAAACAGTAAATCAGGGCGGGGGTGAGTAAAAGGATTTGTGGAGGGACACACATGTCTGCCACTCTCCACACCTCATGTACCCACAGTTTATGACAAGGTGAGAGTGATCTAAGAACATCACTCTTGTTGCTTTTGATCTCCTGACTATAGCTTTTTAAATATATAGTTGAACTGTTCCAGTTATTGGTCATTTTGTACCTCAGCAAAATGTACTATTATGTTTTGAAAATTTTTCATGATCTACGGATATATTTTTTTTCTAAAAGGATGACTTCAAAAGAAATAGTTTGAGTAAAATATTTATGGAACCTTTTTATAATCTCCTATGATAAAACTTTTGGGATTTATATCTTCAGGCATAAAATGACCTGAGAGGGTTTGGATTGGAGAATCACTATTGATGTCTATGCTCATATGCTCTGATTGCTTTGCCAGTCAACTCATTTTTTTTTTGTTTTCACCTTTTTTATACTCTAGATTTTATTTTTTCTTTTTGCTGGGTTCATTTTTTTAATAAGTAGCATTCCAGGGCCTGGGGTTTAGCTCAGCAGCATAGCACCTGCCTGACAAGCGTGAGGTCCTGAGTTTGATTCCCTGTACCAAAAACAGCAAAAAAAAAAAAAGTAATTTCGTTTAAGTTCTTTTGGCAGCTTATGTTACTGCAAGTGATAAAAATTGTATGCAAATCTATCAAAGTCCAGGAATAGCAATAATTTGTGACCAATACCAATTTTGTTATCTACCTGAGCTATTTTAATTAACATACACAGGGACATGTCAAGAAAAACAAGTGTAAAGGCTTGTGACTTTTATTACCTAAGTTAAAATTTTCTTTAAAAATAAAGTGGGGTACAAAGGAAAACTTGGTATTTTAGGATGCATCTTTTACAGAAAGGGAAAAGCTCTGGTTTTCAGTAGCCCATCTGGCCTTCTGAGGCTTCTCCCCGGGGATCTGTACCAACTTCTGCCGCATAGATTGTGCCTGATGATGGACATAGCCCATGGCGAAGAGGCCAAGGAAGGAAAGCAAATGGACTTCTGTGAAAATACACAAGGGACACACAGCATCCTGCTCGCTGAGGAAGTGCTACAAAACGCTCTGAAACGTGGAAGTACAGACAGGCCCCAGCAGGTTCCAGCATTCTTAGGTTGGCTCTGATTCTGGTTTTTAAAGTGAGTCTTGTTCTCTGTGAAGTAGACCTTTGACCTACATGCTACTTCTTTATTTAAACAAAAAGTTTTTTGAAATTATAACTGGGCATTGTTCTCTAAGTCACATCACACTTAAAACATTAATTTAATATCTTAAATCATGTTGTAAATCAATATAGGCTGTGTTCTTTTTAACTATGAAAAAGTAGTGGAGATGCATGAATAAAAGCTTTTGGGATTGGTTTGTTTTCAAACTGTAATTGCTTAACACCTATAGGGCTGGGTGGCCCCTACAGGGCCATCTTGCAAGCCTGTTTCTTGTTTGTTATGGTTGACAAGGCTCCCACCTGTCTCTGTAGGAACCCCTCACAGTGACAGGAAGAAAGCAAAATATTGTCATATACCCTCTCTGAACAAGTTTATACAGTTTGCTTTTAAATTTACCTAAAAAGGTTACACTAAAGTCTTTTAGAAATGGAAGAGTTTAATTCCAAATTTATTGAATTTCTTAGGTGTCATTATTTCTACTCTTGGTTTGTCTATGATTTTTAACTAAATGTCAATCATCATCTTATATAATTTAATTCTCTTTCAACATCAGTGGTTCATCAAATCTAAAGAATAGATTTAGTGTGATATCTTAGCGAACAAGGACCTGAGTGTAGAGGTAATCATTTTAACCAAGAAGTTACATACAAAGAAGTCCTCATTTCCTACACTTCTTGGATAAAGATAAAGATCCCACTCAGCCATCTCATGAGGTGATGTTGGAAATAACATAAAACAATAGATGGCAATATTGAAATGTACATATGCACCAAAAACATAGGATATGAGCCATAGCAATCTTAAGCAAAATGAATAAAGCTGTAGATATCATACTATCTGACTTTAGTATATTCTTCAAAACCACAGTAACCAAAGCAACTCTGTATTGACATTAAAAGCAAACACATAAAACAGAATAAAAAGCCCAGAAATAAATCTAGGCATCTATAATCAACTAATTTTTAACAAAAGTGACAAGAATACTTACTGGGAAAAGGAGAGTCTTTTCAATAAGTAATGCCAGAAAAATTGGATATCCATGTGCAAAAGAATAAAACTATACCCCAATCCTGTCTCTCACCATATACACAAATCAGCTCAAAATGAATTAAAACATAGAGCAGTGTTTAAATTTGAAGGTCTGTGTTTGAAGTTTTTCATATGCAAGTGGGCTAATGGAGTGACTAGTCTCTTAGGAACCCTGTGTCTGTACCATAGCATCACTGTTCAGTTAGGATGCTAATGACAGGACTAACCAGGTAAACTTTAAGTTATGATAACATGTGTAGAGCTTTTATACCATTTCTGGGTCCCAGTGGTACTCTAAGCTAAAATCAAGGGGATTTTATAATCTATTCAAAATCTATGACATTTAATCAACTTAAAAATTTATTTAATTTGAAATTCTGTTGAACTTTATTTCCTGGAGATAAAAATATTTTAACTGCATCCAGAACATGCCTACAGGTCCTGCATTTAATAATCTTTATATAATTCAAACTTAAATTATGATTAATATCTTTCTGCTTGGGGGCCAGGGATACAGCTCAGTGGCACAGCACCTGTCTGGCAAGCGCAAGGTACCCCCCAAAAATATTTCTTTTTTTCTTTATGTTTATTAGTATTTTAATCCTAGCTTTCCCTACCATCTTCACAAGGAGAATCAGAGTCATACCATTTGGAATTTGTAAGCTTTCCTCAAGGAAAAAACTCGTGATGTCCATAGTTTTTGGTCAACAACTTCTAGAGTAGTAGTTGTCCCTGTAAAAAGTGCCAGTTAATGGTCTTGATAGAACTAACCTGAAAAGTTTTTGTTTTGTGATTTGTTTTGTTTTGTTTTGCTTTGTGATTGGGGATATATAATTTTCCATTCCGTGAAAAATTTTTCAACTTTCAAAGTAGGCCAATGGAAGGGAAAACAATGTCTCTTAGAGATGTTCTGAAAAGATTGTTTTCAAGTGTTCTGTTCTAGAAATGAGTATCTTCCCTCCATGTTAAAACAACAGCAACAAAACTCAGAAAAATTGATGGTCATAATTGTATGTGATAGTAAAGTTTTTAGGTAGATAAGATTTTCCCTTTTTAGTCACTGGAGTCAAACCCAAGGCCTCACATGTGCTAGGCGAGTGCTTTACTGCTGAGCCACACCGCTAGCTCGGACTTTCCTTTTAACTAATGGGTACAAGGCAACCCACCTCAACCCTACTTGGATAATAACTTAATTCCAAATTCTTTGAGAAATTATTGGAGCAATCATGACTTGAACCAATCTCTGCCAAACTCCTTGGTTGAAATATTATGGATCTTAACTGGGAATTTAATTTACCCTGTGGATTTTTCATGATTTCATATGATTAAAAAAATGTAATGTCATTTTTCTCATGTGAGGAACCTAAAATATAAGTGAGTGAATTAAAGGAAAAATGATAGGAAAGTTGAAGATAGAATATTGGAGGTGGAGAAAGGAATCAGGCAGGGGGAAAGACAGGGGAAGGGGAATAAAGGGATTGAAAATGCTCATGACATGTTTGTGTATGCAGTGGTTCCCCAAAGCAAACATTACTGTCTCTGTTACTAAGATGCACTTTTAAAGGATCAATTAAAAATTAAAACATTTTGTCATAGAATTTTCCTGCTGCATTTTATTTATCTGGAGATGATTTTTCACATAAAGTAATTTGTATCTAGGAAGGAAAATTCTTCTATATTATTTTGATACAGGAGTTCTGAACACTAAGCCTAAGCCTGTGATCTAAAGATTTAAGTAAAGAACCCATAAGTGTAAGTCCAGTGAAGATTCTCAAGGGATCAATGCTATGCGAAGGGGAGTTTTTTCTGTCCCCATCTTGTCCTGTTTCCTCTATCATCCCCAGATTCTAGGTGGTGTACAGCAGCCTTCTCTACAACCTTCTGGTGCTGGCTGCATGGGGAAGGAGGCAGGTATAGCATACACTGAAGCTCTACCAGGGACACGGTGATTGCTGTTTTGACTTTGCTTTTGGTTTTCCAAATCTCAGGGAAAGCTATCTTGGCTTGAAATCTGCATCAAATCAGCTCTCACTGTGGGACCTTTTGCTGCATACAGTTTTTAGCTGACTTAAGAACCACAAATCCCTCCCACACAGAGGCTCTCACAAGCTGCTTCTCTTGAAGAATATGCTTACTTTCTGTGTGTTAAAAAAAAAAAAATGGGGGAGTGGTATTTACCGTGTTTTGGAAGCAGTTTCTAAAACACCTATTGAAGTTGGTGCTTAAACATGGTGCTAGTAACACAATACAAGCTATTTAAGTAGATAAGATTGTCCCTCGTAAAATTGAGGCATTACAGGTGTTTGGTAAACATATGAATGTTCAGCGCTTACTCAAGCCCTTCTGCCTCAACAGGACTGTTTCCTGGCTGCCAGGGGAGTCCCAAATACATGCCTTTCCACAGCACTCCTGGTGACTAACGGGCCATTTATTGGCTGTATTTTGAATACATTGGTTTAAAAAAATTCAAGAATTTTAAGAAAAAAACAATCTTGCTACTTGGAAGGGCAATGTACTGTGGGGATGAAGAGGTTGAAATCTGCAGCCAGATGGCCTAGGATTGAGTCCCAGCCCTGCCACCCTTGCTCATAATCTTGGGCAATTTCTGCACCTGTAAAGTGGGGTATATGATCATATCCACCTTGTAATGTGGCTGTGAAGAATCAGTAGGTGGATCACTCTTACAGAGCCTGGCTCAGTGTAAGCATGCCACATGTTTTAAGTTTTATTATTGATTCTGATCACTTCTATTTTTGCTTCATGCATTTGTGTGTTATACTTAAGTCCCATAGAATTATCTATGAGAAAATTTTAATGAATTTCCAAACTTCCCATAGAACAATATAGACTAAAATCAGAGAGACCCATGTTTGAATTTCACTTTCATAGAGCTGTTTCTTTATCTGCAAAATGTTGATACTCCCTATAATATCTAGTTGCAGAGTACAAAGCATATGAGAAGATCTGTATACTCCCCAATAATATAGTAGGAACCTGGTAGGCATTATCTGTTTTTACTGTTATTATGTTTTGTGCTCTGAAGATGTTTTATGGATCAGGTAAAAACACCCAATATTTGTTGTTAGCCTGTTTTCTAGGGGTGAGATGAATAGGTTTAATTAGTACTTGTTATTTTACTGGTTAATTAACCAGTAGTAATTATCTTAAATGCTGATTAGCAAGTCATGAATGTACAGTATTTGTGTATACATTCACACATATATATGACAGAGACAGACAGACTGGTCAGTTGAATGATAGATACCCATTGTAAGATAGGTAAGTAAATAAATAGAAATCTTTTGGGGTAAGAGAAGAGGAGGGGTCTAGAGGGTTTTTCTGAGGACCGCTGCTTTTAGCCTGTGCTGAGTTATGAAGTTGTAGAATTTAGCCAGGATTTGACAGGAGGAAATTGAAGCTGTAAGAAGTAGCATTTAGGAGAACTGCATGTCGGTTTACTAGTGTTAAGCCGGGATATGCAGTGAGGATGGGGTTCCTGGACAGAGAATAAACATGCCCAAAAGATAACCAGGGAACAGACCAGCTAAAGTCTAATAAATAAACCCTGGTAAGGAGTTTATCTTTCATCCTGAGGGATCCAGGGATCCAGTAAATGTTCTTTTTAAAGTAGGAGAGTGACAAGTAAGTCACACCCATCAAGGACAGATTCTCCACTTTTGTAGACAATGATGGCTGAGAACCAACTATAGGAAACTGTGATAGGAATCAAATGCTGATAGCCTGGCCAAGCGAGTTGCTTTAAGTGCCTGGTCCTACTGGAGGCAGGTGACACAGCCCTGCAAACTTGATTCTGGCGGTGAAAAATTAAGATGGCCTAAGCCTGATTCTCTAGTGTGTACACCTCGCCCTGAAGCAAGTGAGATCCTTTTGGAAGTTGCATTAAGTCTCTGAGGCCACTGGGGTGCTATTAAACTCCAGCTCCAGCTCACTAAATGGAATGGAATCTCAGCCTGCAGTCAGCCAGTAAATGAGTATAACTTATGTTGAATTCCAGCTAATGTACAGTCTTAGAAGTAGCATTAAGTCTGGAAAGTCACTTGGGTACAATTTGGAGCACTGCACTGTGATTTACTTGGTCATACCCTAGTGGCCCGTGTGTGCCAATATAGCTTCCACAGTCTTTTCTACTTTGTTCCAGGGAATAAGTTATGGAATGAAAACATCCATTTTTAAATATATTTTCTATATCTTATTCATTTTTTGGTGGATAGGGATTATTGAGGTCAGTATTTATTGCTCAAAAAGATGTCATTTAAATGAAAGTAGCAAGTTATAACCAAAAAATGTACAATTTAAATAAAAGTAACAGGTCATAACCCAAAGTAATTTTTCCTGTCAAATGTACATAATGGCTAAAGTCTAAAAAAAGCACACCCTAACCCAAAATAAATTTAGATTTCATTTCACAAAGGATTTAAAAATGTTTATCATTCATAAATTTGCTTTATATAAAATGTTGTTATTAATTAATTGTTCTCCAACAAACAAATATGTAAGGAATGAGTCATATGCCCATGAGTTCCCATGTTTATAAAACACAATAAAAGTGATATCATCTTGATAATTCCTGTGAGATCCCAGACTGTGTCTTAGTCATTCTTTCATTCCTATGTAATTAGGCATTTATGTTTAATAAATCTGGCATTTATGTTTAATAAATATGTGATTGTCACATGCAAATGAACAGTATTGTAGGAGCTCGTGCTTGAAGCCCTGATGTTTGTAGTGTTAGCAGTGCAAGAGCTCTTAGCTGAGGTGGGTGTTCTAGGAATTTTGAACAATGAACACAAAGGTACAAATGAGAAAACCTCAAATATGAGTCTGTGTGATAACTAAATTTGAAACTCTCTTAGGAAATATTTTTCCTTCTTAATAAAAATAACAACTTTTTAAATCAGGTTTTTAAAGTTCATAGATGCTTGATAAATAAAAAGAAAAAGAATTTTAGATATGTAAAGGTATTAAGTTGTTTCTACCTAACTTGAGAAAGTAAAAAGAAAGAAAAGGTATTTAACCACAGGAGAATTTTAGAAGAAGTTTTTGCTGTTTAAAATAATCCCTAATGTTTGTGTGACTCACAGTATTTATTATGTTTTTGTCGTTGTTGTTTGGTAGTACGTACTGGGAACTGAATCCAGGACTTCTGCCCTGAACTGCATCCCCAATCCTTTATTTTTTAATTTGAAATACAGTCTGCTCAGGCTGGGCTCAAACTTGTGATCCTTTTGCCTTAGCCTCCCATAGTGCTGGTCATTATGCTTTCTAAAACATTATCACACTTGATGTTTAAGAACTCTATGAAGTAGATTTTTGTAGCTAAGGAAATTGTGTTTTAGAGTGGCTAGGTACCTTCATAAATGATGAATTAAAAGTTCTAATCTATGTTTTCTGACTCTTAAACCAGTGAATAAATTTTTCAGTAGCAGGCAAATAGCGTATACCAACGACCGTGTTTTATATGTGAAGCCATCTGTGAATATCAAATTCACATTGAAGACTTCCTCCAAGTTTTACCAATGCATTTATTGCCTCTCCCCCTCATTTGTAATAAACTTTTAATTTTAAAAAGTGACTTTTATTTCTTAAGCATCACAGAAGCTTTAAGGTAGAAAATTTAGAAATGTACACTTGCTTAATGGATATGAAGTGAACAGAGACTGAATACTTCAGAGATAATGTGAGATTTCAGTGCTCCAATGAGAGCAACAGAAATACTTTTTGTCTTTTGTTTTTCACAGAAGAATATGGAAAAAAATTTTCTGTGTCACGAAGTATCAGTAATAGTTTCCTGGTATTCCATTTTCTGAATAAGACTTACTGAAGACTTGGGGATGCACTCTGGATATAGTTGTTAGAAACAGCACTGCAGATCATCGTTGATGACTCTCTCTTTGAATAAATTCATAATATTTTTCCTTAAATTCCTGACAGTGAAATTCCTGGGTTAAATGGTAAACAAAATTCCTTGATCATTAGCTAAATAATCCAGCAGAAGTCTCATGCCTGTTTAGATTCTCATTTTGCAGTTTATAAATAACTTTTCTTTTTAAATATTTATTAAGTTTATTGGTACAATTTAGATATACGTAGCAATCACACTCACCATAAGGATCTTGTACCTATACGTGGTATGTCTTACCTCCACTTTCATTTTCCTCCCATCTCCTCCCCTCCCTTCCCCTCAACTCCTCCTCTTCTACTTATTTATAAAGTTTTGTTTCTATTTTATCCTTTTTTCTCATGTTTTTCTTTTTTTTCCTCCTCCTCCATTCCCTTTTCCTTTTAAAGAATTTCTTCCCATTTCACAGTGTTTATTATATATTTTTTTTCTTATTTACACTTTCAGTTTTTCACACCAGAGAAACACTGCAATATTTACATGTGTGTCTTATTTATTTCACTTAAGAGTATGGTCTCAAAGTACATCCATTTAACTAGAAATGTCTCAATTTATCCTTCTTTATGACTGATTAGTACTCCATTATATATATTTTTATTTATTTATTTATTTTATTTATTTATTTTTTTTTTTGCGGCACCGGGGATTGAACTCACAACCTCGCGCCTGCCAGGGCAGGTGCTTAAGGCACTGAGCCAAACTCCCGGCCCTGGTTTTTTGAGGCAGGGTCGCACTATGTAGCTCAGGCCGGCCTTGCACTCGCGTTGTAGCCCAAGCCGGCCTCAAACTCACAACGCTCCGCCTACCTCAGCCTCCTGAGTGCTGGGATTAAAGGCGTGTGCCACCACGCCCGGCTTATATTTTTAAAAACTCATGTCTTTTGTATCCATTCCTCGGTTGGTAGACATAAATAGCTTTTCTTTTTGACAAAATTGTCAACCCCTGGTCTGATTTTTTTTTTAAACCTTTCCAGATAAGATAATCAAAAATAATGTATTTTTATTTTGCACAGCTTGACAGTAATATAGTATATAACGTGAATGAGAAGAATAAAATTTGGTTTTATGTTTCATTCTGCATAGTGTCTACTGTTTATTGTTTGAATAAAGGCATTCAACAAGCTGATCTTTTGACAGCAACATAGAATAGATAGCATGCTGACCGTTTTTCTCCTTGGCCTTTGTTGTAACAAATTCTTTGCTTGCACTATTTGGTCTTCTGTGAAAAGAAATAATAAAATAGCTTTCCCAGTAGACCTTTATAAGTCCATGTAAATAAGGACACCTTAAATCATTGTAAATTCTTGGAAGTAGCATTACAGTATTTGAGCTAACAGGAACCTTAAAGATCCCTTCATTTTATACTATGTATATTTCTTTTTTTCTGTACATTTTGTGTCTGCTTAGTCATTTGTGTAACATTCTTGGAATTATATCTGTTCAAATCATTTGCTCATCCTTAAAAATTTGATTCATTTGGTTTTTGTTGTTGCATTGTAGCAGTTCTTTATATACTCTGAAATATTTTTTTTCTTTTTCTAATTTTTACTTTTTTTAGTACATGTTTGTACTAAATAATGATCACATTCTCTTGAGAAGTTGATACCTGTACATAATACATTTTAACTCTTTTTATTTCATCTGTTTCCCCTCCCCTCTGTTCCCATCCCTCTACCAACTCATTTCATATAAAGATCTTAATATGTTTTTACAAGTTGAAATGGAAAGCTCAGTGTCTAATTTTTTGCCCAAAGGTCTAATTTTGTCCTCTATTTATATGAATTAATTTTGTAATCAGAAATGTAAACTTCTTTAATTTTAATCCTTCATCTTATGGTAAAATCAAAATGGTTAGCCATTTTGAGAAAATAAAATGTTATTCATGGGAAAGGATTCTAGTGTTAAAGATAAACCAAACTCTAACTGTGCCTTACCTAAATGATATTTTCTGGTAGTCACATTATTCTGTGTAGTTTGGTGAGCTATATTTCTTTTCATTTTGTTTTAGGTAGCAGTTTTACAACATCATCAGGATTATATACAGGAAATAATTCACTTACAAATTCCTCTGGATTTAACAGTTCACAGCAGGTAATTTAAAAAGTCAGTTTAACTTCTGAAATATTTTTAAATACAGCATGATTTTATTACATGAAGAAAGATCTGCTTATATATTAAACTACAATGAGAGCTCTCCTAAGCATTTAATAGTTGTTTTATTTCCTTTTAAAAATATCTGTTGCAGTCCTTTATGGAAAATGGCTTAATTTTCGGATGAGTTTAATTTTAGTAGTACTGTATCATAGAGTATTATACATGTGAGAAATGCATATCATCTTACATAACACTTGTTTGCATTCTGAGCTCTTCAGTAAAGGTATACTCGCTTGAACAAATGCAGAAAAGAAACAGAAACATGAACATTTTTAATGGTAGCTTGAAATGTAAATAGAGCAAACTTATTTGGACACATTATTCTTGTGTGATTTCATTTGGTAGGACTATCCATCTTATCCCAGTTTTGGCCAGGGTCAGTACGCACAGTATTATAACAGCTCCCCATACCCAGCACATTACATGACGAGCAGCAGCACCAGCCCAACGACACCATCCACCAACGCCACTTACCAGCTTCAGGAGCCACCATCTGGCATCACAAGCCAAGCAGTTACTGACCCCACAGCAGGTAAGTTTGTGGATTTTATTACTTCTGCAGGCCATACATTTCTAGTGGCTTAAATGCATTTTCCTACAGTCATATATTCATGCAGTGGTTGCACATTTTTGGCAAGTTTTGGCAAAAGCTACACATAAGCAGCATAGTCATGCAATTTGCTTTATTTCTGTTTGATTTCTATTATAAAGTACATAAGCCTGAAAAGCACATGAAATAGATATTTTATTTGTTAGTATCTTCAACTTTTGAGATACATGTATATATTTACATGTAGCTTTTTAGAAATATAATTTGAGCTGTTTTGCAATAACTAATTTGTTCATACCATCTTTTGAATATGAAAATAAGTGGCATTGCCTCAGATTTAATATTCATCATCATTAAATATTTAATGTTTTTCATCAAAGTGATACATTTGCTGAAGACTAAAACAATCAGCATCAAAGGATTGATTGTGGAAGCCACCAAGCCCCTGCTATCCCATTTCCACTCCTGGTGTCCTGTGAATTTCATATCCTGCGTATGAGTGCAGATGTCATTCATGCTTCCACACAACCTTCGAGCAGCTTTCAAATGCTAGCCTTTTTCATCTCTGGATATTTTCCTATATTATGCCCTCCATACTCCTCCTTCACTTTCTTTCTTTCTGGAACTCTTTAAGTTATGTGCTTAGTTTCCTGAATTAATCTAACTTATATTTCTTTTATCTTCTCTCATACTTCTTACCTCCTTGCCTTAACTTTTAAAAATGTAGTCATTGCTTTATTAGATTATCTAATAAGCTATTAACCTCAAGACATCTGCTTTCTTCCTCTTGCCTATTTCCAGAGCTAGATCCCACTGTATTACTACCAGTTGGGTTAAAGAAGACATACCTGATGTAATATTACAGTGGTAGTTTTAGCTGGTTTGCATAAATCATAAAAATGTTTTATCTGACTGATGCTAATTGAAATCTTGATTATAGGGGTAATTGATAAGTATTAGCAGATGTCCTCTTCTTTACGTTTCTGTGTTCTACCTTTCCTCTTTTATAAAAATAGCACATGCAGACACTTTTATTCTAAAGAAGGAAATTACATCTTTCTTAAATTTGTCCTCTAATTCCAAATAATTACTATTGTGCTGCACCTTTCAGCTTTAAACACTTTCATCTTTGATCATTGTATTTCATTTGTCTTTATTTCCAAAAAACCAACTCAGTAATGTACTCTTCATTCAGTTCACATGAGTAAATGCAGCATCCATGAAACTGAGAATATGTGTATCTTTTCTGTCTTTGAATAAAATTTCACTTCTATTACTCCTACTAAAGATAAAGTTTTTTAATAGAATATATGGAACTTATTATAGAAGTTTTATAGAATTTTCCTCTCTACTTCCATAAACTTTATGTATATATCCTAAGGAAAAATTACAGCTTTTCCAAATGGGGAGAGTTCCTGTTTTCATACATCATACCATCTTTGCCTTGAAAGGTTTCTTGAGGACTAAAAGGCATTTTTAAAAGAGGGTAACTATGTGATGAGAAGTAGAAAAATGTTTTTGTGGAATGTGGAATAATAGAATGAAAAAATGAGAAACCAAAGAGTTTTACTCAATTCATGATATTTTGTTGTGCAGAGTACAGTGCAAACAAACTGGTTAAGACTTAATCCTGGTGCTTAAATGAAGGTTGATTAGAGTTTTGCCATTTGGTCACATCATGAGAGTTTGTCTCTGAAACTTGACATTGTTTTAGATATATTTTATTTATACAAGGAATGCCATGTAAAAGAATAGGAGGGCTGGGCACAAGTCCTGTTACATGGGAAACAATTCAAAATTACAAATTTCAAAATAATATGTATGATTTTTTTTTTTTTTGCAAAAGTAAGTGATGTATTTTAGCTTTTGAATGAAAAAAAGTGCTCAGTGACTTAGGTACTTATCTCACTATCAACTGAACCAGGGAAAATATATCTTTCAGATTTCTTACATTTACTACTTCTTACTAAAATGAAGGTTTATGACTCAGTCTTTTTTGTGTTTTGCAATCAGAAGTGGAAAGTTCACCGAGTTTCCACATTGAGAAAATATATGATTGCTTTAAAATTTCAAAGATTTGGTCTGGGTTTTGTTTTGGTTTTGACATTCATAATAAGACTATGGACTTAGCCAAAATTTTCTGGCTTTAACTCACTTTACTTACTAGTCATATATAAAATTATAGGTTTGTTCTTTTTAATGAAAAAGACATTTGGATGGTAAGGTACATACATTCATAAAGTAAAAGAGCTAGGTAGAATGATTTAATAAATATAATCTAATGGTTTCTGTTTCAAGATAGAAATAGAAAGTAGTTAAAATAATGAATGTCTATTTTTCTTGAAATACTTTCAAATATTTTTATTTAATAGTCTATTGGGTTTGTAGTCTGTTTTATACTATCTAAAGTTAGACTCCAGTCATTTTTTGATCTTATATGTGGACAGGTTTTGGCCTTTTCACTGCATGATGTTACACGGCTAATAAAAATCTACAGGTCCATGTGCACCTCCCCTTGTCCTTCATGATGTCTACTCTTGCACTGTTCGTAGAATTGTTATGTTGTAGTGAACACACAGAGATAACCTTGTAAGGTGTTTTCAAGGTAAACATATAGAGACCAAAATTGTTTTTTATCATATATTTTTAAAGCTATATGTGAAATAAGTTATCTTTTAAGTGCATGATAATATGCAGTATTCCTCATGAGCATGTATTTCCTTCATATTAAGATGAAAAGTTAAGTATAATTAATATACACTTCTTAGAAGAAGTACAAATGACCAATCAATACATGGAGAAATGTTTGGCATCACTGGTCTTTATTGAGATGCAAATTGAAACAATACTGAGATTCCATCTTACTCCAGAAAAAATTACTATCATCAAGAAGTCAAATAATAACAGATGCTGGTGAGGCTGTGGGGAAAAAGGAACCCATCTTTGTTGTTGCTGGAAATGTAAACTGGTGCAATGACTGTGGAAAGTATACAAGTATATAGAGTCCTTGAAAATCTAAGAACAGAAATTCCACTTAACCTAGCTATTCCTCTTTTAGGTGTCTTTCCCAAAGAGCTAATGACATCACATTATGGTAATGTGTGCATATCTGTATTTATGGCAGAACAATTCATAATAGTAAATCTCATCAACAGATGAATGAAAAAATGTGGTATTTACACAAAATGGATTACTACTCTGCCATAAAGAAGGCTACTTGGGTTATTTGTAGGAAAATAGATGTACCTTGAGACCATGATATTAAGTGAAATAAATCGAAACACAGAAGTTTAAATATCACATAGTCAATATGAGAAATACAGACTATAAATCAAGAACAAAGTAAAAGATAGATAATAGGATGTAGGGAAATAAATTCTTTCTCAAATGGGGAAGAGAATCAAGATAGAGGGAGGGAGCAGGCGAGGAGGGAAAGGGGATGCACAAAGAATTGAGATGTGTTGTGGCCATGTACCAACTCCCCATAAGGATTGTGATCATTATTTTCTGCAAACATGTACTAATGATAGCAAAAACTGAAAAAAATTATGTTTATAATTAAATATTGAAAGTTATGCTCCTTTTAAATTGACATGGCTATTTCATTAAAATATCTAACTTGCATATAAAAATTTCATCTCAAAATTTTAATCTATTTTAAAAATTAAAAAGTCTTTATATGCATTTTATAACATGAGTTTGTTAGCTATATAGTGATATTTTAATAAAACAAAATTCATATTATCTAGATATAAATAGGAATCTATGTATTTCAAGAAATATAGTAAGGCATTATCTGCTTAGAGAGCAAGATTTTGGTTTATTTGTTTGATTAAAAAAGTCATACTTACTCTTCAACTAGCAATGCCAGTCTCTCCCAGTCCCCAGTTGAAAGACATCTTGGTTGCTGTCACTTTGCGAAAGTTATGAACAAAGTTGCTATAAACTTTGGGTGCGGGTTTTTATGTATTTTCAAGTTTTCAACCTATTTGGGTAAATGCCTAGGAATGTGACCCTGGATTATATGGTAAACTATGTTTAGCTTTGGAAAACTATATTCCAAAGTGACTGTACCATTTTGCATTCTCACCGACAATGAATGAGCTCTTACTGCTCCACATCACAGTCATTTTTTAGTATTGCAGTATTTTGGATTTGGCCTTTCTAATAGCTATGCAGTGGTGTCTTGTTCTAGTTTGCAATTCATCAGTGATACATGATATGGAACATCTTTTCATATGTTAAGGTATCATCTGTAGATCTTGTATTTTGAGGTGGCCATTCAGATCTTTTGCCTATGTTTTGATTAGGTTGTTTGCTAATTGAGTTTTAAGAACTCTTTGTATATTTTGAATATAAATCATTCATCTGATAATGTGTTTTGCAAATATGTTTTGGCCAATCTATATATTGTCTTTTCCTTCTTTTAAAAGTGTCTTTCACAAAACAACTTTTAATTTTAATTAATTCTAACTTGTCAAAATTTTTCATGAATCACACTTTGATACTGCATCTGAAAACTTGTTGCCAAACCAAAGGTCATCTATATTTTACCCTGTTATCATCTAGAAATTTCATAATTTTGTATTTTACATTTAGCTTTCTGATATATTTTGAAGTGATTTTTGTATAAGGTCAGGGTATAGATTCTTTAAAATGTGGATGTCCAATGTCATTTGTGGAAAGATTATATTTTTTGTTTTATTTCATTTATTCCTTTGTTAAAAATTAGTTAACTGTAGGTGGTTTTATTTCTAGACTGTTTATTCTGTTCCACTGCCTAGTCATTCTTTCACTAATATCATAATGTTTTACTACGAGATGTGACTGTAAAATATAGTGAATGTTGAAATTTTAAAAATTTATTACAGTAAAAGCACACTTCCCTCAAAATACTTTCTCTCACTTTGAACACAATTATTCCATCATTCTGGCCACTTTATGAAGCAGTTCTGGAAGTCCTCTTTCATGAGTATATATAGTTGCAGTGTTGTGGTTGCCTCAATGTCCTCAGTTAATTCAAAAGGCTTATCTTTCTTGACCATTTTGACTTCGAGGGAGAGACAGAAGTTGCAGAGTGCCAGATCTAGTGAATAACATGGATGGAGACACACTGAAGTTTTTATGAACCTGCATTTCTCTTGTATGACACTTGGCAGCGGTATTCACTGTATTTTTTATCACACCTCATAATGACACTTACAAAAGAGGATTTCCAAAATTGCTTCAGAAAGTGGTAAGAATGATGGGATAAGTGTGTTGGAAAGGAGGGGAGCATATTTTGAGGGATATTAATGGCAACGTGTCTTTTACTGCCATAAATTCTTAAAATTGAAGCTTTAATATTCTTAAAACTTATTCAACTTCTATTTCCATCACACTTCATATAGCTTAATAGTAAATCTTCAAGTCAAAAAAAATCAGTTCTGTAACTTTGTTATCATTCTACAAACTTATGTGGTTTAGTCTAGGGCAGTGGTGACGAACCTACGGCACACATGGCACAGCATGCTGTTTGTATCATTGAAAGCTCTAAATGGTTCCCCATGACTGGTACAGGTCTTTCACCTCTACATTTAAACTATAGAAGCAGTGTGTCAATATTCACAGAGTAGATTTCTGGGATTTCAAATGGAACTGAGTTGAATTCATAGATCAAGTAGAGATAAACTGACATCTTGACCATGCTGAATATTCCCATTCATGTATGTGGACTATCTCTGCATTTATTCACATCTTCTTTGATTTTTCATTACAGTTTTGTATTTTTCTTCATATAGATCTCATACAGTTGTTTTACTACCTATTTATCTGTTTTCCTCATGCTTTTCTTTCTTCTTTTGTGTTTTTTTGGTGATACATAAGAAATCAGTGTTGTTTTGTCTGTTGGTTTATGTCTTACAACCTTGCTATAATTACTTATTAGATCCAAGAATAATTTTCTGTTAATTCTCTAATATTTTCTATTCTCTAATATTGTTACCAGTAAAAAAAGACAGTTTGATTTCTTCTTTCCCTATGTGTGAATCTTTTATTTCCTTTTCTCATCTTATTGCATTATTAACACTTCCAGTATAATGTCGAATAATGGCAGAGAGGACTTCCTTACCATCTTTTTGATCTTAGAAGAAAACATCTAGTTTATCACTATTAAATATAACGTTAATCGTAGGTTTCTTTAGATGTCCTTTATGAACCTGGAGAAGTTCCTCTCTATTTCCTAATTTGCCAAGAGTTTTTGTCCTGCATGGCTTTTGCCAAATACTTTTGCCGTATCTGTAGATAACATCTTGATTTTTCTTCTTTGGCCTGTCAGTGTGATAAATTTTCAAACACTGAACCAACTTTTCAGACCTGAAATAAGTTTTGTTTGATTGCTATATGCAACTCGTTTAATGTGTAATTCTTTTTATATGTTCTTAGATTTGGTTTGCTAATATTTGTTGAGAATATTTGTATCCCTGTTCATGAGAAGTACTGGTCCATGTTTTTATGACTTGTACTGTCAATGTCTGATTTTAGAATTGTAGTAATGCTGATTTCATTGAATTAGCAAGCTTTTCCTCTGCTTCTGTTTTCTGGGACAGATTATAAAAAATTCAAATCATTTGTTCATTGCGTATTTGAGAGAGTTCATCAGTGAATTCATCTGAACCAGTGCTTTCTGTTGGGAAGATTAATTATTGATTTAATTTCTTTAATAGATTTAGATCTATTAGGATTACCTATTTCTCCTTGTGTGAGTTTTGGTAGATTGTCTACAAGGAATTGGTCCATTTCATCTGTTTTATTCAATTGGTGGGCATAAGGTTTTCATAAGATTCTTTTATTATTATGTTAATATCCATGTGATCTCTACTGATGACTTTCATTTTCTTATATTAGTGGTTTGTGTATTTTCTTTTTGCCTTGATTAACCTAACTGGGGACTAAATTGTTAACTGATCATTTTAAAAAACCAGTTTTGGTAGTTTTCTCTATTTTTTAACTTATTTTTGATTTAACTTACTTTTTCTAGTTTGCTAAGATTGAAGTTTAGATGATTTACTTTAGATCTTCATGTTTTCTAATATATGCATTCAGTTCTCTAAATTCCCCTTTATGCACTCTTTTTATTGTACATAATATTTTATTTTCATTGACTTTAAAATATTTTTATTTTCATTTTAATTACCATAAAACCCTCTTTTTCAGTGAGGCATATATTATAGACATCTCCTAGAAGAAAAATGTACTGATACACAGTATATTATAATTAGTTGCAATTACCCAGTTATTCATATTTGATCAATTAAATGGCTTTCTGTTATTAAAAATGTGTTTACTTTCTAAGAAGTGTGTTCAATGGTAAAGTAAAATTCCACTAGCTATAAAAGAAAACTTTGTTCAGAATCTATTTTTGTTTATTATAATTAAATCCATGACTACTTTAAATTTTAAATGATGAGTTTTACTCATTTTTTAATTTCTTAAAGAGGAGGAAGAAAGTTAATATCTGAACTAATATTTTGTCTCTTAGCTCATCCAGCATGGATTGTAATACCTTATACTGAACTCTTAAAAGTTCAGGTAGATTATTAGCAAAACAATAAAAACACTTATTTTCAAAAAAGTGATAAAAAGTTTAACAACTTGAGAATATTTTCATAAGAGAATTTTTTAAAATAAGTTGACTTTTCTCAAAAAAACTCTTAAGCCTTTGCTGTAAAAATATTTTTTTTCTTTGAGATAAGACTCATGAATAATCAAAATGTGAACACACATTTGTAATCTATTTACCAGGTATATTTAAATAATTTGGCTTGAAAGCATATTTTTGTCCAAAATTTCTTAGAGCATTTTATAATAATTATGGTAGCTATAATTATAGTACATAGTAAAATATAATCTAATGTAATTTTGTCCTTAGAGATTTACATTCAGTGCCACATGCAAACTTTCTGCACAGCTATGAGCCGCCTACTGTTTGTCCACACTTTACAGATGAGGAATATGAGGAGCATAACTCTTTAATATTTGATATTTATTAAGTAATAAGTTGAAGAATTTTAAGGCTAAAATCTTATGAAAAGATTCTAACAATGTGTTTTAAAGCTATTTCAAGGCAATCAAGGAGAGGAAAAAAGGATGAATGACAAATAAAACAGCTTAGGCTAATGTGAAGTAAAAGGCAATTACTAGGAATGAGTTTCAGTATGAATGTCATAAAAAATCAGTTTTTCAAAGAACTCGTTCATTTGAATTTCTTACCTAAATCTTAATGTTGAAATTTACCTTCACACTCGCTGACTACATGCAGACAACTTAGTAGTTAAGGTGATATACAGGAATTTTGCCAATATTGAATTTCAAGTGACTGAGGAAAAATCAGTACAAGAGGGAATTCAATCTGCATGGGAAACTATTTGTTCCTCTACTTCTTTGATCCCTGCCAAGGCACAAGAAAGTAGAGCAAAGTGCTCGAAAAATAAGAACGTTCTTGTGCAGTTGCAGAACTCTGAGCTCCCACAGGAACTCAGTGTGACAGGGTGAAAAACTAAGCTGCCAGACATCTTCCCTACAAATGTGGGTGACTGGGTCTCATCTGTAGTCCTTAACGTGCCTATGAGCATACTGTGGACATGATCCAGAGGTTTGCAACAGCATGCATCCTGATGCCTACATGTTGCTGAGTGAACCGTTTAGAAAATCTGTAGGCCATGCTTAATTCATTTCCACAGATGCCTATGGACTTTGGAAAAGTTTGCAATTTGTTCAGCTCAAAAATAAACCATTTCAGTGAAACACTTTCAACTAACATTTTTGGAAACATTTGTCAGCAAAACAAATATTTGTATCTAAAATAGCTAGGCTATTAAGACGTGAGAAAATAAAACAGATGTTTGTTTTAGAATGCTGAATTTGTTTGTCTTCATGGCATTTGTTTCTTTTTCTTCAGAGGATATACTGTGTTAAACTTAATGAGATTATAAAATTCATGGAAGTAAAGTTTGCTCTTTGTTTTATATTGTCAAGAATGTAATAAAAATAAATTTTGTTGCCTTTGAATTTTGGACTTTGTTTCTAAAAAGCGAAAAGTTCTGTCTTTTGGCAGTTATTGATTGATGTGCCTGAATGATGAGTTTGTCTGATTTTTCAATGATTTGGCCAGAAACCAGGATGTCTTTTAGGGTCAGTTTTAGTACACTGGATTTCAAGATATCATTATTTCTTATATTTCTGTACAACATATGATTTGTGTGTAAAGAATTAAAATAAATCATGAATGATTGAGCTAGTTTATTTACCCTTCCATGTATTACTTTATATTTTTTGTAACTAATTAATTCTTATTTAAAATGCTTGTAAAGTATTAAGCATCCTATGGGACCAACACAAATTAACACAAGCTTCCTTGTTTAAACTAGAGAGCATCAGTATGGACTGATTGATTTTTTTTACCTGGATAAATTTGGAAAGGGGATATACAGTTACCTCTATTTGACATCCTTCCACTTTATTAACCTGGGATTGGGTAGCTCAGTGAGTTTTAGGTTGTTTAGTAAAGGTAACAGTGGTAGATTAATGGCTACCAAGTTTGTTCTGAGCTTGATATCCAAATTTGTAAACTTAGTAAAAATATTTAGTAATACGTATTTTTAAAATTTACTCAATAGTAATAATTTACAAGCATAGTGTGAAATTAAAAAGGCACAGAAATGCTTACAGAGATGTGTAAACCTCCCCCTTGAACTTCTGTACCCAGTCCTTTGGGTACTTTTAGTGGTTTTGAGCATACCGTTTGTATATACAAACATGTATCTGGTACCTGTATTCAGTCACTTTTTCCCCCACATTCACATATGCCTATATTTTCTTTCTCTTTTATTCTACTGTATTAACTCACTTAACTCTAACCTGACTTTATGAGATACAGTGTTATGCTGCCCCCATTTTACAGAAGACAAGCTAAGGCAAGGTCAGTGATAGTGATGGGATTTACACTCTAGAAAATTGGATTAAATTGAGTTCTTGATCAGAAAAGCATGGTACGTCTCAAAAGCCACTGAGCCAAGAGTCTCCAATGTGCAGAAAAATTAAAATGTAAACAAAAACTGTGTGAACTGTACTCTCCTCTCTCTGGTTTCATTTTATCTTTCTCACACAAGCTTTTCTTCTAAAAGAAGAAAATGTTCAGCTTACTGAAGTAATCTCAGCACTCTAGGTAGCTAAAGCAAAACACCCACAAATTCCAGCCCAACCTGGGCAACTTAGGGATTTAGCAAGACCCTGTCTCAAAATTAAAAAGAAAGAAGGAAAGAAAGAAAGAAAGAAAGAAATTTAGAAAGAAAGAAAGAGTGGGAGCCATTAACTCAGTGTGAAAGTTCTAGGTTCAAATCCCAGTACTACCAAAAACAGAGAGAGAGAGAGACAGAGAGAGAGAGATGGAGAGAGAGAGAGATGGAGAGAGACAGAGACAGAGAGAGAGAGAGAGATAGAGAGAAAGAGAGAGACAGAGACAGAGAATAGGAAGAGTAGGAGGAAAAAGAAATTTTCTTTCATTTTTAAAATATTGGCTACTTAATATGTATATTATTGGTAGGTTGTTTTAAACCCTTCTTGAAGAAAAATAAGATATAAATTATTCAGAAAATAAATTAAGAATTAAGTGTTTTATTCAACAGAATAAGTGCCAGAGAGAAGATTCACCACAGTCACTCCATGTACCAGGAAGCGCTTACATCACAAGTTACATCACAACCACAATTTTGGAAGATGTCACCTTTTTTGGTAAATAAGCAAAAACACTTTGAGAATTTTAGTATGTTAGTCAGATTTCAGTCACTGTAATAAAATACCTGAGATAATACCTTAGAAAAGGTTTACTTTGGCTCACAGTTTTGGTGGTTCCAGTTCATGATCTTCTGCTTTGCTACTGTCAGCCTGGGAGAGGGGGTGTATCACGATTGGAGTGCATGGAGGAGCAGAACCACTCCTCTCAAGGCCAAAAAGCAAGCGAGGAAGGAAAGGGTGCTTGGGTTCCACTATCCCCCTTTCAGATCATACCATCAGTGACCTTTGCCTTTTAAAATCCTAGTGGGGCTGAGAATGGAGTTCAGTGATAGCGTGCCTGGTGGCCCTGTATGAAACCCTGAATTTGATCCCCACAACCACAAAACAACAAAAATGACTCCACCAACTCCCAGTACTGCCATCCCAATAACCATTTAACAAATGGGCCTTTGGGTACTGTTCAGTATCCAAACTATAGCACTGTGCAGTTGTAGTCTCAAGAACACACGTTTCTCTATCTTTTCCTCTTTCTGCTCAAAGTCCCAAACCCTGTCTAATTAATAGGCTTATTAGTTTTAGTTTAACTACGCTTTATTAAAAAGCACATTGTCACTTGTAAAATATATCTCAATGTAAGAATGCCTTTTCTGTACTATGGATTTCACCTTCTATTTGTTTTATTTTGCATCCCACACTACCTTTTTAATGTTCTTTGGGTAAGCATTCTAACAACTGCAATATTTGCATGGAGTTTCTTTCCTTCCATTTTTCTCATTTAGTGCTTCCTGTGAATTATCTGTTTCAATACACATGTTCACCTAATTATCTCCCAGACCTCAGCTTTCATACTGATAAAGGTTACTTCAAAATCACTTTTGTCTTGGGATATATTCTTTAATTGTGCTAATAAATTGTATTACACAGTTTCATAATTGAAGGAAAAATAGAAAACATAGTTTATTCTACTGACATATAAAAGTTTCACGATGCACTTCAGTATTTTATTAGCTGCTCAATGAACTTTTCTTTTAATATTCCATTGGGTTCTATGGGGGTTCAGATTGCAAGGTCATTTTCTGCCCTCAAGGTACATTTTACTAGCAAAGAGGATAGCCACATGTCCAGGCAAACTTCACAAAAGCTGAAGTTTCATGCTAGAAGAAACAGTGCTTGTGAAGAATTCATGAATGGAAATGTCTTACAGAAAGTATTTAAGAAAAAATAATTAAAGAGTTTGAGTTTATCCTCAACATTGCATGATGTCAGTGAATGAGGGACAGAGGATAGGGAAGGGATATATATTCAAAGCCAGAGAAATAGTTCATTTCAAATAGGCCCCATGAGAAGGCATTGTTTCTACCAGAACACACTTAAGTTTTATTAAAAAATGAAAGCATTTTTGAACTTGAAGATCACTTTATGTTTATCTTTACAAATAAGATAATTGAGCCCTGAGAAATGATCATGAACAGTTCACTTTCTGACATTCTTATTCAAAATATTTTAGCATGCATTATTTGATATTCTTAAAGTGGTGCTATCTTCATTTTACTGTTAAGTACACTGAGGTACAGTTAACTACTTAGATAGTTAAATGTATCATAAGTTATCAAGACCATTCTGGAATGTACACAGACCCTGTGGTCTTAATTTTTAAGTTATGTTTCCACAGCAGTGAAGTTTGAACTAATCAGTTCTCCATGTTCTATCCTATTTGTTAGAGAAGATGTGCAGGTAGATCCAAGTTTGTGAGAGCCACCCTCTTTACAGCAAGTTATTTCCCAAACTGTGAAAGGAAAATTCAGATCTCTGAGGTCGATGAATATTTCATAACTCATGAAGCCATACCTTGGGTCTCAGAAACTCTCCTTTGTCTGCAAACCTTCAGCAGAATGTGGTAGTCAAGAACCCGTTTGTGCCCACTGAAAGCTACACCGCCTTTCTCTGGCCTCAGCCTTGCCAAGAAAGACTTCTGTATCAGAGAAGTGGTGCTGCATTGAGCCAAGTCAGGTCTGGTGGGTGCATAAGGCTGGTGGAGACAGACAGAGTAGAGATTTCAGAGACCACAGGTCTGGGTTTGTGTCCTGTTTGTCACCCTTTGCTAGCTGGAAGCCCCTAAGTTTTATTAACCTCAACCTTTTCATCTCTTCCATGGGGATGGAAACACATCCCTGAATACATGAGGGGTACAAATAACCCCAAAGTCTAGAGAAAGCCCTTTTCTCATCACTTCTTCACATCTAACACGGCCCCACCTTTCTTCTGTGTAAATGGGTAAGGTCTCTCTAAATCTGTAATATTTGAATCATTTTTTACTTTACTGTTACATGTTTGCAGTACATAGTGATTACATTCACAGTATTATATTGGTACATACTCATAGCACATTTGAACCAAGAGAATGGAACAATGAACAAAGTGAGTTTGAGTTCTTCTCCCATCAGATCCTCACCAAACAGCATGAAGGTGCATTGATGAGTATTTACATGTGACATGTTACCGAAAAAATAAAAGTGGTTAAGTTGATCTTTATGTGGCATATTATCAATGACCAGGTACATTAGGCTGTGCAGGTAGGAATGTTCTCCATGCTAGGTTCTCTAAATAATAAGTGTAGACTGAGCCTCTGATACATTCCAGGCACAATTCTGGGCATGAAGAATTTAGCAGTGAACAAAATCTCTCTGCCCTGAGAGAACTTATATTCTATGGAGGATACAGGAGAATAGATACCAAATGTATCTGGTAATCAGAGTGCTTGAAAGGATAAAAGTTGAAAAGCCAAATATAGAAAGTAGAGTTAGGAGAGGATGAGTTAATTTTGGAAGAGCTGTCGCAAGATGGCACCAGAGCAGAGACCTGAAGTGGGGGATCAGACAGCCGCCAAGATTTCTGGGAGAACTACGTGTTCTGGTGATAAGAAACAGTGGATTCCAAGCCTTGTAAGTGGGATAAGCCAACTGGGAGAGGACAATAGTTGGGGAGAGGTTAAGGAGTTAGAGAAGCCATCCTAGATGGAGACATCTAAGAGTATTCTAAGAAAATGAGCAGGAAACTGTATTAGAGTTATTTAGAAACCTTTAGAACCAAAACACTAACTAATACTGTCTCTGGGAGAGTCAGAAACCACGAATCCCAGTAGTAGGAAGGGGACAGCATCCAGTGGTACGACAGAGTGAACCTCAGCAGTATTAGAGATTGCGATGCAATTTGTAATAGAAGTGACATTAGTGACCATTGTAAAAGAAAGACAAGGGTTAGGGATGTAGCTCAGTGGTAGACTGTGTGCTTAGCATACATGAAGCCCTGGGTTTAATCCCCAGTATCAAACATCAAAAACAAAAACCACAGAAGAACAAAAGAAAACCTTTCTCATCACATTTCCCAAATTCTAGTAGTAAAGGATAGTATAGACAGACGAGACTCAGTGTAAAGTTGCAGTGACCTATTGTGTAACTGCTTCAAACTGATTTGTTTCCAAGATTTACAAAACATTATTATGTAAAGACTTCCCAAAGAACTACTCCAACATTGTTCACCCTTTTAATAGGAAAAAAGTACAAGGAAGCTGAATGACTATGTGCCCATATATCCAGCCTCTACTGTGAGCACTTGTTTCATATGGTGTTCTGTCATATGAGAATTCAAGCACAAAGTTCAGGCCACCCCTGGGAATCCTTTGGAGTTTGAGAATAATAGGAATTTCAGTTTCCCATTCTGGACCTCTCTAGCTATATAGGTTGAATCCAGGTAGCACTTCCCCCTACACGCCTTATAGGGAAGGAGAATCATTTTATAAAGCATTGACTAATGAATTAGAGGTGTATTACAAATACTGATCCTATTCAGTTGTGACATGTCACTTTAAATCAGAGAAAACCTAAATGCTTGATGTGCAAAGTCTGCATGCTACTTTTGCCTTTTCACCTAAGTTTCCTCGTTTTCTTGCAGAGGCAGTGGTGTAGCTTGATAATGATAGGGCTTCTGCGTTTTTCTTTTCTCAGAAATGTAGTTCAGATGTGCTTGCCTGCTCCTGTGACTTGTGATTGTGCCCTCCACATTTAGTTGACTACAAAGAACCTAGTAAATGAATATCCCCAAAGCCCTAGCCCTGAGATAGTGTCCGTCTTACATCAGATTCCTTAGGTGTGGGGCCTGCACTGGTCATTGTGTTAGAGATGAGAAGACAGAATCACTCCCAAGACCTGTGAGTCTGGTGCCTGTATCAGCCTGGGTAAAATCTATAATCTGTCCTACATTCTGTCTACCTCTATTAATGGCAAAGTAGGGTGGTTCCAGTAGAGACCATGTGACCCAGAAAGGAGAAAATGTTTACATATCTACCTGACTCTTTATAGGAAAGACTTACTGAACCCTATTCATAGTGGAGAGAGGAGAGAATGAATTAAACTTCAACTGTATAGGAAAGCTGGTCTCTGCTATGGTTTGGATTGTGGAAGTCCTTCAAAAACTCTTGTGTTGAAGGCTTATTCTCCAGTCTGTGCTGCTTTTGAAAGACAGTGGGAATTTTACAAGGTGAAGAACAGTGAAAGAAAGTTGGGTCACTGGGTGTGTACCCTTGTAGGCAATATTGAGACCCAGACCCATCACGTCTCTCTTTGCTTGTGGGCCACCATGAGGTGGCCTCTCTCTACCATGTGTTCCCACCATGAAATATTGTTCCACCAGAAGGACCATGAACTGAAACCTCTGAAACTCTGAGCTAGGGTCTCCTTTATTATATTGCTCATTTCAAGTTTTGTCACAGTGTCCCAGAACTGACTAACCCAGTCTCCATGTCCCAAATTATACCTGTAGCCTGACTTATCTCATGGATGAATTTCATTGCATTTGATAGAAGTTCTGGGTAATTTCCATTATATGTTTGGTGGGTTTTTTTTGTTTGATTTGTTTTTTGTCTTTTCCATCCCTGGAATACAATGTCCCATTTGTTTATCTTTATCAAACTCAGTTTCACAGAATAGTTTGTCTCCTGCACAGGAAAACTAATTTAAGACATTAGAAACAGACCAAATGGATGTATATGATTCTCTTGGCCAGTATCATTGAGCTTAATGAATCTACCTACAAGGAACCTAGCTAACCTTTCTTTATTGAATTAGAGTCGAATCCTCTGCATTCTTTCTTTCAGTTTTCCTAATATGGACTTGGGATGCCATCTCCTAAGATGAATTTTGGTCATGCTTCATTTGATTTTAAGAATCTCCAAGTTCAAAGGTACTTCAGTGCCAATTTCTGTATGGCATCTAATTCACAGTCAGTTGTATAAAGGTCCAACATATTTTAAGGCTTAAATCTCAAGCATGGCAGTATCAGCATTTAGGGAAGTTATATGCTCTGTTCTTTATATCTGAGTGCCATACAGCCACATGTAGAATAAAATCATTTATTTATTTGTCTTTTGTTCACTAAGTTCAGATAACCTTGCTAAAGATTTCACAGAAAACTCTGCTTTTCGTTTTCTAAGTTGTACTATCTTGGCAGATAGCTCTAGAATCTAGAGGAGATCATAGGTCCTCTGGGCTCCATCCAATGTAGTTGTACATATGGCAAGAGCTTCTTCTTGGATAAGAGATCATTTACTTCATTCTGATTGAAGGGAGTAACCTTAGTCTCAGAAATGACTAAGGATGACTTCCATCCCCCCAACCACAGAGAAGGGAGCCGGCAGGAACTCCGTGTTCTATTTCCTTTACAACCACTGCTGGCACATCCAGTCCCAGAGGTGTAAAATTAGATCAGAAATCTCCTGTTACTCTAGGATAAGTATGAACACTTATCTCTAAATCTTGAAGTATATGACCAGTTTTTCATTCAGTGCTACAAGACACCATAAAAATAAAAAAATTTCTGTGGAAGAAAGCATAATTTAAAGAAATATCTGAGAAGAATATCTGCAAATACAAAAAAGGATTAACACTGCTTTATATAAATCAATAAGAGAAAATAAAATTGGCAAGGAATTTGAACAGAAAGAAATGTAATTGTTAAGTAAATATATAGAAGGGTCTCCAACAAATGCAAATTAAAAATCTCTTTCTGCTTTGCTATAACTGATAAGAGAGTAGTGATTTCTTTGAAACAAGGATAGCCATTCACATTAAGTGTTGGTAAACTTACCCAGTTTAATTGATATAATCCTTTTGAAAACTCTTTGGCACTGTGTTTGACCAAGTGGATGACATGTTAAGGGAGGCATGAGAAATACAACTCAATAAGGAATTTGAACTAAATGTGGTACATTGTTTATTAAAGGTTGAACTTCCCCGAAATGTATTATAGATTTGGAAAATAACTAATCTATTTAAGAGACACCAAGACCTAACTATTAGGAAAGGTTGGTAAGTACACATCCACAGTGAAGAGAACTTTAAAGCTTAGTCCAGATTATGCTCTCAGTTTGATAAACAGAGATTAAGAACTGAAAAACTGGAAGTCACTTCCCCGAGGCTCAAATTGGGACTATCAGCTTGGGGATGAGTTCCAGGTTTCTGCTTTTCCTTTTAATATTGAAGGATTTATGGAAATCTTCTATAGTATTCACAAATGTAGTTTTTAATGATGTTGTGCAAAATTTAATATTTTGTGATTGAATAAGTAAACATTAACTTTTCAATGAACAGTTAATTATATTTAATTAAAATAGCTGTTCCCCCCTTACAAATGTTTTCACTAACTTTTAAAAATAACTACACAACCTTCATAACTTTAATAAGGTAAAAACTAAACTTAAATACTCATTCTTTGCATTGTCAAATTTTTCATGTCTGTCTTGCATGCCAGAGGCTACTGTGTTCTCAGAAAACAAAAATCAATATTTCTAGGTTCTGCTTTCTCAGAGTAGAAACAATGAACATTTGCTCAAAATAACTCTGCCCAAATTATTCTGTCCAAACTAATTTTACCATGTCCAATACAAACAATAAGAAACTTTGCAAACATCACATATTCCTATAATAGAAATAGAGGAAATTTCAAAGGAACAAGCAAGATCTAGATTAAAAAAAATTTACAAAGAAAATACCTAGGCTGCACCTACAGTGGGTAATAGGAATTTTAATTCCAGATCAGGGAAGAGGGTAACAGCTGAGACAGGCATTAAAAGAAAAAGAAACGTGCAGAATTCTGAAACAGCATGGCATTTGCAAAGAACTGAGATAATGAGATTTGTCCAATTGATGAGAGAGTGAGGTTAGAAAGTTGTAGAGCAATTCTACGGGACTCTCCTCTTCAAGGGAGCTAATGTCATAGAATGATAGTGTTACGCGCAATTGCAGTCATCTTTGCACATATACTAGCTTCATATTTTTTTATTCCATTTATTCCCATTTTACAGATGATGAAACTGAGTCATTCAAAGGGTTAAATAACCAGCAAGGTCATACTACTATTGAGTAGTGAGATCAGCATACAAAATGAGGCAGTTGAGCCCATAATTGAGTGTTGTAAAATCTAGGCTTCACTTCCTGTTTCATATGGGAAGCATTGGGCATTGGTGAGTTTTAAAAGTCTCTATGATAATGGTACACAGAGAGTTGAAAGGCTTATGGTAGAACTCTTGTAAGTAACCTAGTAGTAAGTACTGAGGCAAGAAATGATAAAAGTTTGAACTTGAACCAAAACTACTGAGGAGTAAAAACCATGTGACTTAGCCCTAATTTGAAGTAGCCTGTAAGGAATTCCTGGAATTTAAAAACTGGAGAGATACCAATACCATTAATCAATTTTGTTCGTAATGGAAAAGGATTCATTCTGCCACAGTGTTTAATTGTTGTGTCTATGGAATACTCAAGGGCAATGTTCTCACAAACTGTCAGATACTCATTTCAACAAATCAGAAGGTAAAACTTTAGACTTGTCAATCTGAAGGTTATCATGATGTCCCTCTTAGAGATATGACAGGCCATTGAGAGCTATAATGAGGAAAGAGAACGAGGGGTTTCCCTAGTGCTTATGACAAAATATAGTCCATCCACTGGCTGCCTGACAAGTTGGTTATCACTAGACCAACATAGCAGAAGGGATTTGCTACAGAATGCAGTAATCAACTATGTCACCAAGTATGCTGTGTACTGTAGTTGACTTGTTTTTAATCTTAGAACAGTTTTTGATATAAGAAGTGTTGAACTGATTCACATGCTGATGCATCTGCCTTATCTTGTCCTAGATCATGAGTATTGCCCAGAAAACACTAACATAATGACTGAGAAGGAATAGCATGAAGCTTAGAAAAGGGAGGTCAAGAGGTTCTGAGAATGAGTAGTACAGTCCCTGAGAGGTCAGAAGATAATGGAGGACCAAAAAATAATTACCAAATCTGGCCATTACAAGATTATCAGTAACGTTTTAGGAATTTTGCCCCTGTTACCATTTCTACTTTCTATTGCCATACATACCAACTATCTCCAACTGAAATTTTAAATACTCTTGGGTTCAGTCTTCATTTTAAACATCTCTGTTCTGAAGTCATTTATAATTGTCCTTTCTGATGTGCTTCTTCTTCTTCTGTATTATACTACCTTGGTTTTACTCTTCACACTCTACCTATTTTCCCCTGTCTGTCCCTTCTAAACATACTGCATTGTTTTAACTATATTCATTTCTTTCATTGTAAGTAGGGCCAATTTCAGAACCACAACCCAGCCAGCATTTCTCTCCTGAGCTACAGAGCAATGCAGCAACCTACTGGAAGCCTGCAACCCTTCAAATTTAATCTGTCCAAAGAACTTGAATTCTCATTTCTATTCTTCCTTTTAATTTCTTCTTTGCCCTAAATTGGGCAATTAGTATCACAGTCTACCCTATTCCAAATCTCCTAGGAATAGGCATCATCCTAATTTCTTTTTTTCCAATTAACCAGTTAATTATTAATTTCACTTCCTAATGACACTTCAGACATGTCACTGTCCTTATTGAGTCCTATTGTCTATGCACAGTCTGGATTGCTGAACTGTCCTCCTGCTGGCCTCCCTTTCTCAGACTTGTCTCTTGTCCTCTGCTATACTGGATCTGCTGCCCCCAGTCCTTGTTGAATTCTTTGCTTCTTACTTCAGCTTTGTTCCTATTCTACTCTGTAGACTCAGGTCAGATTTAGGTTTTGTTTTGTAGTTCTTAAACATGACATGGGTTTTCTCTCTCTGTGATCACATGCTCATACCCTAGTCCCTGTCTAGAAGACATTTATATTTTTATTTCTTCTTTACTTACGATTTTGTCCCCCATGTTTAAGAAGCTTCTATAAACCTGGGAATCTGAGTTATGTAGACTTCCTCTGTGATCTTTTTTTAGCATTCTACCTTTCCCATGCCATAACCTTTTCCATATCATTTTGCAATTTCTTATTTTTGTCCAGTAGTCAATGCCTTGCTCTGAATGTTAGGCCCCAAGAAGGCAGGAACCATGTCTCTTTGGCACATCCCTATATTTCAGGATCCTGGTGCAATGACTAGAATAATGTGAATATAACACCCAATCAGTGTTTGTGAATTGAAATGAATGCACTTGAAAAAGCATTTTCACATCTATTATCTCAGTGGGAGTAAAGTTGGACAATTTGGGGAGGGCTTTAAGGAAACATGAGCTGTTGGTGGATTAGAAGATTAAATTATTTAAGTTGTTTTGCACAAGTAAGAGGAAGGAGATGTTAGAGTCAGAAAAGCTGGTTAAGAGAGTTAAAAGAACTTAATTCCATCTCACAGAACAAAAAGGAAGGGATTTTATAAAACCAGCTTGCATCATGTAAAATTTTATTCTCCTTAAGCAGTGGAGGCCTATAAGTATGCATGAAAATTAATATTTAAAGGTTTCAGATTTTCCATCTTCTAGAATTCTTTCCCTCCACCTAGAAAAATTAGATAGCATGACTTAAGACTTTCCCTGTGTACTTTGCTCAATGAATTTGTTTCCTTTTGAAACTACAGAAGTTATTTATTTAACTATATCTCCTCTATTTCCAAAAAAGCTAGACGAATTTATTTTTTAAAAGTTAATTGGTTTTTAAAGGAAAGATAAACACCAAAAATTAAAGGACTAGGCAATCGACAAGAAGAAATCTAAGCTAAGAAAGCCGAGGAAACAGAAACTACTTTGAAAACAAAATTAAACTATCTGGAAAAAGTCAAATGTGCTAAAATACCTTGCTTGATGTCTTTTAGCTCTTCTCAAATAGAAATTTTCAAAAGCTGAAGGGCTCAAAATTCAAGATAGATTTTTAAAGGAAAGTAGTTAAAATGCACATTAAATCAGATATCCATTCTACCAGCTACAGAGTGAATGCTTCATTTTGAAGCCTTTAGCGAGACTATCATGGGATCAGAGGGCAGCTCAGCTTCTTCATGGAGATGTACATTGTAGAATATTTTTTTTAAATGGAAGGCTAATACTTTTTCTTCCAAAAACTAACTTAGACTCCACTTAACTGTTTAAAATATTTTTTTGAGTCCCTAATTGTTTTTAAAATGTGGAAAATTGGTTGGGAGCATTTTAAGGAGAGGATATCTTAGCCTTCTGCCTCTGAAATAAAAGAATATTAATGTACATTTAAAGAATGATTAACTATTATCAGTCAGCATTGTATACTAACAGTTCTGTGAAATGAGTTAACTCAAAAATACATCCCAAGTAACTAACTAAATTGATTCATTGAGTGGAGTTGCTTTGATTTTCTGATCATAATTAATAAGCTTATATATCATTCTCATGGTTTATGGGTATGAGATTACATGACCAGTTTATATGAGGAATAAGTCTACCTTGTTTGTGATGAAAGAAGATATGTAACAATGTCATTTTCTAAAGGTAAGAATCTATTTAGATGTTAAGATTAAAGGGAGGTACAGGGCTTCTTCATGAGACTTAGAAGTAGAATTTACTCTGTCTATTTCTATCTGCTGTGATTCATAATGCTTTGGAGAAGTACTTTAAAACTTGAAAGTAATATTGAGACCATACAGTTTAGCACATTGATGGCCTCAGTGGTAGAGTTATGGCTGGCAGTATATTAATAAAGACTACCAGTAATACCGAGACAATATAGTTTGACACGTAATGGCCTTGGGGATCCAGTTGTGGCTCAAAGAATATTAAAAATTTTTCTTTATACTTTATTATTTGGTAAAAAAAAAACCAACCATTTTTAAAATTAGACTTAGAGATTCCCACTCTTATCCAGTAAAGAAAGTTGTCAAAGCGTTTGTAAAGGAAGCAACAGTATACTGGACTTCTGGATTTTAAGGAAGGCAGAGATTATCCATACATACTAGACAGCCTAAAAAACAACTCTACCTAAGAGGTAAGATGGTATTTTACTCATTCTAAATGCAGGATAAGAGTCTTCTGTAACCCCCAAACCACTGCTCAGCTCTTCCTTCAAGTCATTTGGGAGCTGTTCTTTATTTTGTGGTTTCCATATAATTATTTCAGTGGTTTTCCTGAGTTGGCCAGATGAGTAATTTTAATGTGCTGCCTGGTTGGTTTTGAATATTCGGTTCAAAGAGAGTAAGACATAGGAAGAGCCATTGATAGGTGCCATATGAAGCATGGGCATTGTGAACACATCTGCTCTGCTTATCTTGTCGCTCCCTTGTTCTTACATAAAATGAGGACAAAAATAGGGATTTCCATTTTTTCTGAGACAAATTTACCTGATGACTCAGTTTTCCCTTCCACAGAGCTGGTTCACCTTTTCATTTCTTTTCATGAACCAGAATCTTTTCTGTAGCTAGGAGAGGCACAACTGGAGTGAATGCATAAACCTCTTCATATGGCCAGGTGCCATTTGTGTAATGAAAGAGAAAGGTGAATGGCATGGGGAGGGGAGCACTGTCTAATCACAGAGAACCTCACGGGAAATCGAGTAGTGTGGACTGTTGTCTCTCACATTCAATTAAATTTTACTTGTTTCTGATCACACTTTTTCTCAAAACAAATCTTGGAATCAGGTACTTCATTAATTATTCACCGATGAAAGTAAATGATAATGTAGGATGTACTTCACTCTTCAAACTTCCCTGTGAATTACAACAAGGTTGATCTTGGCACCATGATGACAGAGCTAAAAGATGAAAGTCCTTCCTATATTCTTACAGAGTACAGTACAATCCACAGTCCTTCAACACCTATTAAAGATTCAGATTCCGATCGATTGCGGCGAGGTTCAGATGGGAAATCACGTGGACGGGGAAGAAGAAACAATAATCCTTCACCTCCCCCAGATTCCGATCTCGAGGTATGTCATTGCCAACACTCAAGTAAATAATACAGCACCTTACAGCTAATTGGTGGTTCTGTAGACATGCTTTGTAAACAGCTGTAATCAAGAATCCAAATGCTTTTGTTGTTGCTTTCTTTTTCATATTAACAATAAGTACAGCAATTTTTCTCTCTTCCATATTTACTATGTGTTACACACATATATATATATATATATATATATATATATATATATATATACTTTCTATTTTTGAGGCTAGGATTTGAAGCAGAACCTCACACATGGTAAGCAAGTACTCTACCACTGAGCTATACCCACAGATCCACGCAGTTATTTAGTTCAGTTTTTCTTACATATTAATTAGATAATAAAACATCTATTTATTTTAAACTAAGGAAATAAAAATTACCTAATTCTGCTTAAACAAAATTCTGACATACTACTCAATATCATGGCCATTTTAATTAAGGAAATGCCATACTAAAAACACTTAATAAAATCTACTTTGAAATTGAAGACGGCCTTGCATATTGAGAAAGGAAAACCTGAAATGTTCTAAACTGAAATGGTAATCACCTTATGAGACATGTTTTGGTGGAGTTCAAAAGCAGATGGATTAAGTAAGAACTGAAAGGGTGGTAGATTTCATAGCCTTGAACTCACTGCAATTAGGTTTGTGTTTTTTTGCCAAAGTGAAATCCGATGGTGGAAAACATGGTTATTTTGGCTGGGAAGATGAAATTTTTTCCAGCAGTATCTATGTGCATGAGCATGTACTGGTGTGAGTGGGAATGGGAAGGAGGGAAGCCAGCTTGGGAGACTTTTTGTGGTGTCTCAAAGACTTTTTTGAAATGTATTCCTCCAAATCAAATTAAAAATACCCCATGTGTCCAGAAGTATAAATGATGTATCTGCTTAGTGATAAGCTTGTCAAATATATATATAACCTGAACTGAAAAATCTCAGCAAAAAAAAAAAAAAAAATACAACCATTCCATGGTATGCACAGAGGGTTATTTCCAGGACCCCTGTGCAGGTACAGAAACCCATGATGCTCAAGATCTTTATTTAAAGAACCTAATATAGCACTTGTATATAGGCTGTGTGCATTCTCCTGAATGCATTGTCTCTAAATTATAGTACCTAATATTGTGTACATGCTGCAGAAATAGTTGTTATCTTGCATTGTTTAGGAGATAAAGAAAAATAATCCGTACCTGTTTAGTACAAATACAACTTCTTCTGAGTGTTTTACATTCCTAGATACAGACCCTATGGATACACAAGGCTGACTACATGTTCCATCCTTTCAATAACTGCCCCATACCTAACCTAAGGGGAAGGATTATGTAAAACTTCATTTTTTATGTGCTAAGTTTAAAATTTACCTTGATAAGAGTAATATGTAAGAGTTATTCTTTGCCTGCTTCTTAATGAGCAGAGGTCAGAGATAAGAAAAAGACAAATTGATTTCAATTGGTCCTCTGAGTCTCCAAAATTGTAAGCAGATTAGTTATAGCTCATTTTTCATTTCTTCAGAACTGAAACAGAGATTCTACTATAGAAGTAAAGGGACATCTCTTATCTCTTCTATGTTTATGCTGATATTGCTAAGATAGTTATACTCTTGTTTCCCATCTAATTTTCTATCTGAAAAGAGACTGGGAGATGCTGCTTGGAACTGTTGGGGTTAAAGAAAGAATAAATTCAAGTTTTTTGTCTTACATTTCAATACTACTTTTTCATGCTGAAGTTAGCCAGATAATGTTTCTTTTTTCAAGTAAGGGAAAGACACATTGATTTGGTTCTTCCTTTGCAGAGAGTGTTTATCTGGGACTTGGATGAGACAATCATCGTTTTCCATTCCTTGCTTACGGGGTCCTATGCCAACAGATATGGGAGGGTGAGTACAAAAGGCATTGGTTTTTAATGTCTTTGGAGTGAATACACCTCAAATTTATTTTTCCATATGAATGGAATTTAAATTAAGTTATAAAATAAACTGAATTTAAAAATATATAAAAAAATTATATAAAAAGGAAAATAACTTATTGGTAGAGTCAAATATATAGGTAAGGTAAAAATATGAAAATGAATATAGAATTTTAGCTCTTTAAAATGAGATAGATTTTATGGAATTAAATTTATTCTTATTCTAAATCCCAGTGAATAAAAGTAATTAAATGCTACTTAAAATATGTAGGTTACAGGGCCAGGGATTTAGCTCAGGGGCCTAAGCACCGTGGCAGGTTCAAGGTTGTGAGTTCGACCTCTGGTACTAAAAAAAAAAAAAGGATTGTTAAAATATGTAAGTTATATAGAAAGATAGTGTATGAGGTGTTTTTTTTTTTTGCAATGTCCTTTTATTTGTATTTAATGGAGCAAATATTTCACTGGCTATTGTCTTAATTGACTAGCAATGTTGTCATTTTGTTTTCAAAACACCTGCTGTGAATGTCTTTGTTCCTTACTGTTAAGGCGAAATTTACTTAAATGGTATGTAATGTTGTCTCTGACTGGCAGGAAGATTAATACCTCCATGTTGGAATTGCTACAGTACCTATGTTGGTGTTGTATGTTAAGAATAATAATATATGATGGACATTCCATTATCTACTAACCTCATGTCAATCTTTGACCATAAATTATTAGTTTGCATATGGAATTTAAACCTAATTTAGAAACCACTGGCTTCTTACAGATTTTTATTCAAAGTCTCAACAGTCTATTTGTAGAATGTTTTTTAAGTAATGTCTTCCCAGGGATGCTGGCATACTCCTGTGTCCCATCACTCAGGAGGCAAAGGCAGGAGGGTTGTCTGTGCCACATAGTGAGTTCAAAGACACCCTGAAATATAAATCAGAACTCTGGCTCAAAAATACCACAAGGAGAGAAAAAGAAAGAAAAAAAGACAGACAGACAGGCCATCCATCAACAGGCCATCTGTCCATACTTTTAAAAGTTCAAGTTCACTTTTTAAAAGTCTTAATCATTAGTATTTCATAGTTTTCTCACAGGAGGACACTGATAAGAAGTTCTACCTCATGTATTTTCCAAAAGCCAAATTTACGTATTCTTTGAAGTATGGGTGATCTGAATTATTCCACTATAAATTTACCTTTCGTTGATAAGTTGACAGGAACAGAGAAAGAACTTCAGACATCCCACTTTTTGTAGATCTTTCTGAATGTGATGTTGGATCTGAAGTCAGATTGACCTGTGGTGCCCAAGAGAAAGCACTGCAAGCAGAGGATACAGCAAACACAGTAGCGGAAACAAGATAACTGGCTGTGGTACCATGTAACCAAGCTTAGTGGTGAACATGGGACTTCCACGGAGATGTGGTCAGGAGACAGGTTCCAAGTTGCCCCTCAGCCACAGTCAACAGGGCTAATTTCACTGTGCATGTCATAAGAAGTCACAGGGGACTTTGAAAGAGGATGTGAGATGATTTGGTTTATATTTTGCAGTTGACTTCAGCTGAGTGTGGACAATCAACTATAAGGGGAAAAAGTGAATGCCCAGGTTGGAGGTTTTAGCAGTGATTTGAATCACTAGCAGTTGAGTTGGAGAGAATGGATTGAATTCAGAATTATTTTGCAGGTAGAGGAAAGAATTTATTAGAAATGATTTAAAGTGGAATACTGAACAATAAGTAATAGAAGCGAAAGATCATTCCAAGCAATTTAGAGAATAGTTGTGTGTTTATTGAGATGGAGAAAATCTAATGTGCAAAGTTTCATGTTGGTCAAGTATGAGACGCTGGTATTTAACCTACTTGGACTAGGCAAGGACAAAAGTGGGTTGGGGCACCTGGATGAGCTGCTCAGGGTTGGAGATGCCAGAGATGCTAGCTCATGATTTAGTGTCAGGAGCTCCTCAGCCATTCGTTTGATTTCTTCCTAAACATTTATTGAGTACCCACTCTGTACTTGACAGCATGTTCAACCTCTTTTCTTAATGCCCAGAGATTCCCCTTCCTGTCTGGGTGATTTTTGAAGGTGTGTTGCTGGGAATATTAAGTCATAACCAGAAAGATGCAAAAACACTTGCTGTTTCCTTGTTAATATGCTCTCAAATCTGATAGTGAGGCCTTGCAAAAATGTGTGGCTCAATCAGGGTTCTTCCAAACACTATTAGCCAAGTTGTTCAGAATGCCTTATGTCACTATTGTTTCCCCAAAGTCTAAAGCTCAGTGGAAAGACTTCTTTTTTGGAGCACAGACTTAGGTGTGTTCCTGAGCATTGTCAGAGAAGCATGTGGCTGGGCCTTCCCCTATGTGCACATAAAGAAATGAATGCCTCACAATGTGATAGCTATTCCAGTCTCTATGGGAACCAGACACTTGAGAAGTAGCTTAGTCACAGTAGCTTAAGCAACTCAATGAGTGGGCCATTCAGTAAGGGGATATAGGATCTGGCTGATATAATACAAAATTAGGGCATGTTACAGCAATGCGTACCCAAAAAAAGGTTTGAGAATATTCCACCTTCTGTGTAATCCTAGCTGTGGGACGAGGCATGTTGGGTGTTATAAGGATGTGTTAAGTATTTTTATAACAAAGGTGATTGGAATAAAAAAAGGGTATTGGATATAGGACAGCTTTAGCTAGGGAAGAGGAAAGAAACATATATTAGGGGGAAAGTAAAGTCTATGGGTATTACAATAAATTAAGAGGTTGTTAGTAATATGTGCCCTAGCTGTTTTTATTTAATACATTTTGTTAATGCTTATTAGTTGTACACACTAATGGATTTTCTTTTAGCATATTCATGCATGGATATACTTTGATCTTTTCCAGCCCCCATTTCCACCACTCCCATTTCTTCTTCCCTTGATTCTTCTCTTCCTCTGTTCTTTTACTCCTCCTCTTCCTCTTCCTCCTCCTCTTCCTCTTCTTCCTCCTCTTCCTCTTCCCCTTCTCCTTCCCTTTCTCCTCTTTCTCCTTCTCCTTTTCCTCCTCCATCACCTCCTCCACTTCCTCCTCCTCCTCTTTTTTTCCTATAGTACTGAGGATTGAACCCAGAGCTTTTGCATTAGCTACATCCCTGTACCTTTAAATATGTTTTTGTTTTGTTTTGTTTTTTAATTTTAATAAAGGATCTCACTAAGTCCCTAAGCTGCCCAGGCAAGACTACCTCAGCCTCCCAGTGTGCTGGAATTACAGGTGTGCACCACCGCACCAGCTTTGTCTTCTCTAATAATCTCCCATCTACTTTCCTTTTGTCTTTTTTTTCTTTTACTATATTGCATATATGAGAGAAAATGTAATATTTGTCCTTTTCAATCTGGCACGTAATGCCTTTTATAAAGTTGGTTTCCAAATAATTCCAAATTAATGAATTTCACTAAAGAAAATTAGTCTTCTGTTAAAATTTCTTTGGAGCCTTTAAAACAGACAGCATAATACAATTGTTACTATCAAAGTACAATGTGTAATTGAAAAATATAATGTATATTTAAATTTTTTAAATTGCTACAATGAAAGACACTTCCACTGATTCCCTCACAGCACTGCCCCACATTTTTAACACACTTGTCCTATCAGTCTTGCCGCTGTCTTAAGCCACTCTGAAAGTTCTCTTTCAAGAGTGTCTTTAGTTATGCTTTCATACATGCCTTGATGTCCTGGAAGCATTCAAAATGTTTAGCTTTCACAGTCACTTTGACTTTGGGGTAGAGCCAGAAGTTACACAGTGTCAGATCCATGCAATGATTTTACAAGCCGAGCCTGCTTTTCTATTGGCTATCACTTAACAACAGCAATCCCTGTTGTTTTGATCACACCTCATACAGACAGAAGAGAACTTTCAGATTGCTTCAGACAGTTGAAAAACTGATAGGATAAGTGTGTGGTGTAATGGGAAGTATTTAGTAAGGAATTAATGGCACCTGTCTTTTACAGTAATAATTTTTAGAATTTATACATTCACTATACATTTTGATCACCTTTTGTGCATACTCCAGATTTATATTTCAAATAAATATTGTGCTGATGACTCAAGTGTGATACCCCTCTCATGGGAGGACTTCCTAAGACACCTGTACCAAATGCCTTATTGTTTTTCAGCACTTTCTTTTTATTATTGTTTAGTACTTGTATCTCAAAGGAATTTTGGTTATAATGAATCTTAAGGGTATCGAGTCTGACTTCTCATTTTATACAAAAACCAAAACAGAAGCACTTAAGATAGCATTAACAGAAGAATAGCATAAAACTTCATGTATTTATTCATGGGACCTATTAAAATTTTTCCAAATATCTAGCATTCATTTAATTTAGCATTAGTGCTATGAAATTGATATAATTAGGACTTTTATAGATAAAGAATAGAGAGAGGTTAGATAGCAAATATAGAAAACATTTTGAACCATGTCTGACATAAAATAAAAATTAGATAAATACCAGCTATATTTGAGTGTATGTGAGACTTAACTGTCAGAAATACAGTATAGTGAACTTGAATGCCAGCATAGTGGCCAGAGGGTGATATGGTGGCAGTGTCTTCAAATTTATGAATGTGCGATATGCCCTGTGCTATGATGCAAAAAGCACCAGATTTGAATTCGGGTATATCTAAATACAATTCCTAGCTCTTGAGTTTATCTCTTTGACCTTGGGCAAATTATTTTATTCTCACGGAATCTTCATCTTCTCATTCATTTAGTCAGTTATTTGACCCATAGAACTTTCTTAAGAATTAAGTTGTGACAAGAATTGGAAAGATCTATCATAGTGTCTTACTAATGGCCATGACCAATAGTAAGGTAAGCACGTCACTTGTTGAAATTGTAGCTGCTCCTAGAGTGTTTGTTTTATAGTGTGCAAGGCTTACAAGTAAAGCTCAGTTGTTATAAGCTGAGTTTCGATCATCTAGACCTGCATAATGGATGTTATCATGTAGGGCACTAAGGAAAGAAAAAAATCAAAGAGCGACTTATTTGGCCTATTCCATCAGAACACGCCAGTTAACCATAAAGTCTCTTCTTTCTATTTTGTGTTAGGGAGCAACTTGAACTCTGAGACCCTTTGAGATAGGTAGTGAAGATGCTGAACCCTTAGCAAGACAGAGATGACATGGGACAACTGTTCCTCCCCAGGGTCCTGCTTAGGTAGCAGAGGGTCTGGTTACCTCAACTATGTGTTCTTTCTTTTGGAAACTCTGGACCAGATATTAGCAAGGTTATCTTGTAGAGGGTCACAGTATAAATATTTTAGGCTTTGGGGGCCATATTCCTGTCATAACTTTTCAGCTCTGCCCTAGTAGTACTAAAGCAGTTAAAGATGATACATAAATAAATACATATGACTGTGTCCCAATGAAACTTGATTCACACTTCCCAAATTTGAGTTTTGTGTAATTTTCATGTGTTATGAACTATTATTCTCTCCTTGAATCATTGTTGTTAGCAATCATCTCACAGGAGACAAAGCAGAAGCAGCATAAGTTGCAAGTGTGTGGGCCAGGCTGACGAGAGTACATCTCAGTCCATGACATTTGCTTCAGTCGCATGATCCAGTGCCAAGGAAGTTGGAAAATGTCATTTTGCTGTGTGCATAGAAAGAAACAGAGAATGAGTTTTAGTGAATGGGTAGCAAGAAACACTAAGTCTCAACTCTTTGACCATTGATTGAAACCAGAAGAACATTTTCAAAAGCCCTGGGGCTTTGGCCATCCCAAGGCTCTGTGGCTGAGGTAGGGCCTCAAGAGTGATGAGTGGTCAGTGCAGTTGCAAAGGTGGTATCCTGAGTTAATTTTTTTCTTTGTCCTAAGTTAGATCAACAACAGATGGCTGCATTTAGAGCTTCTCGATACTGCAGAGTGGCATAGAATCTAAACTCTCAAAACACACCACCAAAGCTACAGTTTTCTTAAACAGCAAAAAGAACCAGTCTTCTTCTCTTTTTTCACCGTATCATGAAGGTTGCCTTTTCTCCTTGGAATTGTTGGTCTGCAGTCACCAGCTTTGGAACTCCCTTGTTCTGTATCCCTGGGAAAGCACATTGTATCTCTGTCTCACTTTTAGTTCCCTAATCTGCTCATCCATAAAATGAAAGCAATACAGAGCTGTTAAGAGAGCAATGTGGAGCACTTAAAAATATGTTCATGGTCAATACATCTATAAGAACTATTTTTGTTTACTTTAGGAGTCGAGAGGAGGAAGTGGGCAATTGTGCATATTTTCCTGTTCCAGGTAATAGGAAGGCAGAGTTGTAAGTACAGCACTGCAAGTGGCCAAAATTATGCACAGAAACAGTAGATATCTATAAAGTATATTTAGAGATCAGACTTGGGAAAAATGAATAGAAAAAAATGTGTTGAAATACTAATACAAATATTTTACCTTTGTTCAGCTTTCAGTTGATGATGCTATCTTATATTCATTATCCAGTTATTTTCTCCTCATTTCATTGAGGAAATTTTGGCTCAGAAAAATTGTATCATTCACCAAGGAAGCATGTCTATTAAATGGCAATACTAGAAATGTACTGTTGTCTTCACATCAATCCATTGCCCTAAATGGAGGGCTGGTATTGCATACCAGAATTTCCTGTTGTAGACACAGGAATGCTATGAACAATGTTTAACAGTAGAGTGACATGACACAAGTATACAGTTAGGAAGATTAATCAAATAAAAAAGGAAGTTATTGTGCAGTGTCAGTGGTAGGAAATAATAAAGAGCTAAAATATGACTATAATACTAGAAAAGAGAGAGTGACTACAAATTAAATCATGACGGGTCTTTGATTGAATTTAGATGGTTAGCCTTTCCTTTGGCACCAAGTGGGCCCCGTGTGTGAAGCCAACTGGCCAAGTCCACCTTGGCTTTTTTCTTCCAACTCCCTCTTTGTACCACTTTTTGGTAGCTGTCCCATGTTTGGGGCTCAACATGTTTTCTCAGTAATCAAAATTAATCTTTGGAATGGTGAAAGTTTTTTTTTTCTTAATTCTTTACTTGGGTATTATTTTCATGCTGTTGAAAGGGAGTCTCGTAAGTACAGAGAAAATGAGTGTAGTCAAGTGTCAGATATCTAATCAGTAAAAATTATCTGATTAGAACCACCACAGGTTTGGATTTCTTTCAAGTCATTCAAGCAATAATTCAACCATGGTTCATTCTGTACAATCTCCCATAGTAATCTAGATTATTCCTTAATTGGCACCAGAATTATGCCCAGCTCCCCAAACCTGGCATTTCACACCCAGCTGTTGAATGATAATGCCTTGGAGCCTTGGGAGGAGCTTTGATAATACTGATACATTTAGACAGGACGAAAGACTTCAGTGGAGACCCTTGAGTCTCATAGGTTGTATTTATTATTTGAACTTTTAGTAATGTTGTATATAAGAAATAACTTTTCAGCGTAAGTTTTCTCTTTTCTTGGATAAGGGAGGTAATTTGCAAAGCTTATCCTTAATCCTTCCCCTGTGAACAACCAGCATAAAGCCTTAAAAATAAACCACTCTGTATTCAGAGTGCCCATTCCTGTTTTTCAGCTTCTTTTCCCCAAAACAAAAGATCCTGAATAGGGAGAATTGTCAAATGACATTCAGACCTAAATTGTGGCTGTAATATTAGCATTCTAATAAGGAATTATTGAAAGGGACTGAAGGTGAGTATTTTTTCTTTCATTTGATTGATATTACCCAAAGATTTGACCTTCATTTGAACATACTTAATAAGATTTCCACATTGAGAAACAAATCTTCCTAAGCCGTCTGACATTGTAAGCATCACGCCTCAGTAGGCCACCACTTCTCTCAGTAATTGCTGCCGGAGAGGTTTAGCTCACCATGCAGACTCCATGCACGTAGCACTTAGGAATCTTATCTTTCATTGCACAGATTCAACATGTAAGTATCATACCCAGAGGAACTAGTCATGCCTTCTAAAATAGACTATCTTCTTGAAGCTCTTTCTAACGTAAACTAGCAACTTTTTAAAACATAGGATAGTCTATTTTCTAATCCATAGTATAGCTAGGAGTTTGTAGATTTGATCACACAGAAGTAATAGGATACACAGTCAAAGAGAAGAGATACAGGACACATATGTGTTAAATGTACTTATAAACTGAAAATATTAATAGAATAATAACTGAAAGGTGAAATTCACTTTTTTTGGGTTGTTTTTCCTTTTGTAGTAAAAATACCACAGGTAATTTGTGGAGTTCAATTACTGATTCAGAATGCAATAGTTATCTAAACCTGGAACAGTGACTTAGATATTAAAATAGTTCTTAAGTGTCTGAACTCAAAAGAATTTAAATTATGAGTCTGGAATCGTGACGCACACCTGTGATCCCAGCACTCTGGAGGCTGAGGCAGGAGAATAACTATGAGTTTAAGGCCATCTTGGGCTACATAATGAGCTCAAGGGCAATCTGAACTATGTACATAGTGAGACTGTCTCAACTGCCCCTCCACAAAAGATTTAAATTATACAAGTTATATTGTCAGGGAAAAGCTAGCTGGCTAAATTCAATTCAGATATATTGTTTGCTTTGCTTAGTTTTAAATTCTTTGTTTTCAGTTTATAAAATTAAAATGATAAAAGAATAAGAATAACAACAATAATATGTAAGAACATGTAAAGAGAACTACATTAAAAATAAGAGCAATTTTATTTTTAAAGCTTTACTGGTATATCTAAGTAATAAAGAGAAACTGCTTCCTCATCAACATTTTGGTGCTATTTTTAGTTATTATAAAACTGAAATGACTTTTGGACTGCACAAGATCTAGTGTAATATTTGGCATTTGTGGCATTATTAAATCAACACTAAAAATCTTGGGATGTGTCTTTTAAAACATAGTTATGTAAAGGCGTAGATATTTTAGCGGTTAGATAAACTGTTAGATTTAAGGTGGCTAGAGAAAGGAAAAGAGATATTTTTGTTATTATACTCAGAAGAAAAATTCCGGATCCTATTCTCAAAAGCCCAAAAGACATAAACAGGTTTACCTTCAAGTTTCCATGTCTTTTTCATCTCCAAGGACTATGGACTTTATAAGCCAAAAGTAGAATTTTTGTGAAACAATGAAAACAGGCTAAGAAAATCATTTCTGAAGCAACCTCAATTCTTAAGGGATTTATGTTTGCCACTAAAAATAGATTACATTGTTGTCTGTAGCTGGAAACTGAGGAGTGTTGCAGTTTTTCTGGGCTTTTCATAATCATTTTGTTGAATGGGTGACTCCACCCTTCCCTGGTTATTTCCTGGGACTTGTGTGGTTATTTTGTGCACTGTGCCAGGGTAATGTGCTTGGCAGATTATCCTGGTGCTGGGCAGGTGAGATCCAAGAATGAGACCTCGCAGATGGAAGACAGGCAGGAAAAATTAGGAAAGATAGGAATAAGTCAGAAGATATTATCTAGTGCTCCACTGAGACTGCCCCTATTAGGGTTCTTGCTCTGTTGGCTGTAGACAGAGCTCAGGGTATAAAAGGTGTTTTGTTGTCATGGAGACAAAGCTGCTGAATTTACAGGAAAAATTATGTGTGCTTATGCAACACTATTAGTAAAATAGAGTGGCTGGCTGCTGGCTCCTTTATGTTTTCTTTAAAAGGCACTGAAATCTCTATGCTCCAATCTTTTCTCCAAGCTTTGTTCTGAATAGGGTCACCAAGCAACTTTGTGACATGATTTGCTTCATCGGTTCAGTCAGTAAAATTAGATCATTAGACTGTGCTTCTTTTCTCTGTCCCCTAGTGTCTGGAAGGTACCTTTGTGAGTATAATTTCAGGGTTAAAAGGACCCAAATGGTTGGGGATAATCTGGTATTTTGTTTTGAAGGTAGTGTAATTCTGTAAACATGCAAAACTAACTTTCTGAAGTTATCATCAGACCAGGTTAGTGTCAAATGGTGATTCAAGCAGGAGACGGGTGTATAGCCAGGCATGTGTTCTGGGTACTGGAGCCCATATGCACCAGGGTCATATGGGCTCCAGTACCCAGGATAACCTGGTCTGATGATAACTTCAGAAAGTTAGTTTTGCATGTTTACAGAAACACACTACCTTCAAAACAAAATACTTAAGATCAAATATGTACAAGTACTGGAATTAGCAAAACAGACATAACTATTATAGTGCTTAACATAAACGGACAACAACAAAATAATCTGAGCAGCATGAACTTCAGCCTGGTCACTGGAATACAGTAAAAGTATTACAAAAATACACCAACCGTCACCCTTTCTCATGGACCTGGAATAAATTACTGTGGTTTTCTTGTCGGTTAGCATCCATTCTAATACCTTATGATTTCAATGTTAAGACTACCCAAAATTTAAGACTCTCAAAAGAATCTGTCAGAAGTGGTAGTATGGATAAGTTGTACTCAACACTTTAGCCTTCTACCATAGAATAGTTTAGTTGTGGGTAATCATCATTAAACCATCCATAAAGTAACTCAGAAAATTTTACCACAAAATGGTACACTCCTCGTTTGCACACTAAGTGCACCAGGGTCATATGGGCTCCAGTACCCAGAACACATGCCTGGCTATACACCCGTCTCCTGCTTGAATCACCATTTGACACTAACCTGGTCTGATGATAACTGCAGAAAGTTAGTCTTGCATGTTTACAGAATACAAACATAGAATAGGTGCCTGTCCTTAAATCCTACCTTTAGGGAGCTTATACATTAATAAAGGAGGCTGCAGCTAGGGGATGAGTGAGTCTTCAACCGCAGCATGTCACTGGAGTAAAGGTAAACTAATGCCACTCCAGATCGCTAAAAATGAAACTTCAGAGTCTCCAAAGTAGTAACAGTGCTAAGAAGGAAGCATATCTCCTGATACTGTTCATGACAGGCATTTTCAGGAATCTACAATTATTTAACTACTGAGAAATCACTAGCAATAGGAGGGCAAATGATAATATTAGCACTGTGGATCAATAATCAGTATCCACAGGAGCCATCTAACCAAAAAATAAATGCCAGTGATCCTAAATAAGGTGCTTTCATATTTACTACTCTTCTTAATGTTTCTCCTTTGCAGCTGTTCGATGTTGCGGTACCACACTTGCATTTCTAAATGTATGATATGATGATCCTGTAGCTTCCATTATAAATGTAGGAGTTCTCCCAGGCTTCTGGAAAAGGACACTGCCTATGATAAAAATGAGGGGAGTTAACACAGGCAAATCAGAGACTTACATGTTCTTGGCTGTATTTTGAACTCACACTTAAACCTGAGTACAGATTATGCAAGCAATTCCTAGCAGTCTTCTCAATAGAAAGGGATATACTGAGGAACTTTCCAATTTTCATTTTTAGATTTTTTTTGGCTTTTTAAAAGTGTGGTTTAAATTTTCAAAATCTTTTTAATTCAGCGTTTCATCACCAAAGGATAACTAAAATTTTCTCAATAAGTATTTTTAAATTTTTTTTAGTTTTTATTACAGGAACTTCCAAACATAAGCAAAAGAACACGGAATAGTATAATGGGACCCAGTGTACTACTCTAGATGCTACCAATATCAAGTCTTAACCACTCTTGTTTATCTGCATCCTTACCACATCCCTTTGCTGCCCCATTCTGTATGAGAATGATTTTATGATCTGAGAATGATTTTATGCTCTGAGAATGATTTTTGCATGTGAATCTCAGGTACCATATGATTCAATTTGTGTATATTTCAGTATGTATGTAAGACTCTAGTAAAAGAATTTTTAAAATTAAAAATACTAGATATTATTTAGTAACTAGCCATCTAGCAAAATTTTTAATTTTAAAATATCATTAAATATCTAGTCAATAGTTGTGTTTTTTTATTAGTACATGTTTGCAGTACATAATGATTGCATTTATCATGGGGAGTTTGTACATGTGTGTAACACATCTTAATTCTTTTTGTCCCCTTTCCCTCTCAGCCCCTCTGTTCCCACCAACTTTTTCCCTTCCCTTTCTCAAAAGCTCTATTTCCATTTTTACCATCAATTCACTATTCACATCTCTTTCCCCTTCTTTCCTTCCCCCTTCTTGCATCTCTTGTTCCACTTCCCATTTGAAAAAGATCTCCTTTCTATTATCCATCTTTTCTTTTGCCCTTTATTTACACTTTGGGTTTATCATATAAAAGAAACCATGTTATATGTAAGCTCGTGTCTGATATATATTACTTAACATTGTGGTCTCAAGGCACATCCATTTACCTAAAATGGCTCAAGTTTATCCTTCTCTATGGCATATGAAATAGTTCTTGATCTATTCATCTGTTAATGGGCATAAAAGCTATAAATGATGACTTTAATTCTTTCAGGAAGATACTTAAAGGGGATTACCTAGATCAAATAGAATTTCTATTCTTAGTTTTTTGAGAAATCACCATTCTGATCTCCTTAGTAGTTGTACTAGTTTACATTACTAGCAACAATCTACAAGGGCTACTTTCCCCTCCCCGCCCCCAAAAGCATTTGTTATTGATTTCTTGTTGATAGTCATTCTTTTTGGAGTAAGATGAAATCTCAGTATTGCTTTAATTTGCATTTCTGTAATGGTCAGTTGCAATGAACGCTTTTTCATATATTTACTGATCATTTGTATTTCTTTTGAGAAGTGTATTCATTTCTGTTGCCCATTTTTGATTGGGTCTTTTATTTTGGGGGTCTTTTTTTTTATTTCTTTATGTATGCCAGATATTAGTCTGCTGTCTAAGGAATAGCTAGCAAATTTTTTGGTAGTTATATTTCTTTAATTTTTAAAAATGTTTACTTCTAATTGTGGTAAAAGACACATAACATCAACTTTACCTTCTTAACCATTTTAAAATACACAATTCAGTAGTGTTAAGTCCATTCACGTTGTTATAACAACCTCTAGAATGCTGTGTCTGGTGTCTTAGCTTTTTGTCACTGTGACAAAATACCCAACAAATCAACTAGAAGGAGGAAAGACTTATTTGTCTCATGGCTTCCACTCATGGTCATCTGGTTCTTTCGCTGTGAGCCTGAGGTGACACAGAAAGTCATGGCAGGAGGCTGAGGTGGAGGAAAGTTGCTCACCTCATGGCATCAAGGATGCAGAGAGATGGGGAAAGAGCCACAGGGAAAGGGACAGAGCAAAAGAGAGTCCTAGAAGTTACACTCCATGATCCACTCCTTTCAACCAGGCCCCAACTCCTGCTTCTATAACCTACTAATACTATTAAATTATACTCTCTTCAGTGAATGAGCCCACTGACGAAGTTAGGTCCCTCCTAGTATAATCACTTCTGTAGAGTAACACGGCTGTATGTGGGGAATAAGCATCTCATACATGAGTCTTTGGGGGATACCTTCTATGTAAACCACGCATCTTATAAAGGTGAATGTCTATATCCATGCAACAACTCCCCATTCACCTCTACCCCCAGTTCCTTGCCACCTCTATTCTACTTTCTGTCTATGAATTTCACATACCTCTAAGTGCATTCATGTACACTGTGTATCTTTCTGTGACTGGCCTACTTCACTTAGAACAATATTTTCAAAGCTCATCTCTGTTATAACATGCATTGAAGTTTTCTTCCTTAAAAGGCTAAATAATATCCCATTATGTGTGCAAAACACATTTATTCACCCATCCATCAGTGAACACTTGCGTTACCTCCACATTTTTATGTTGTAGGAATTCTTGGAATTGTAGAAACTCTTTATATAATTTGGATATTAACCCTTTATCGGATCTGTGATTTGCAGATACCATCTCCCATTCTATAGGTTGCCTATTCACTCTACTTAATTGTGCATTTTGATGTATACATGTTGTTAATTTTGATGTAGCCCACTTTATCTGTTTGTTTCTTTTGTTGTCTGTACTTTTAGTGCTGTATCCAAAAAGTCATTGCCTTTTTACTGCCTTAAAATTTTTCCCCTAAGAGTTTCAGAGTTTGATTCCCACATTTAGATCTTTGACCTGTTCTGAGTTAATGTGTGCGCATCGCATAAAGATCAGGCTTCATTTCTTTCTTGTGGATGTTCAATTTTCCCAGCACAGTTTGTTCAAAAGATTATTATTTCTCCACTGAATGATCTTGAAACATTTTTCAAAAATTGTTTGATCATATATACTGGGGTTGGTTGCTGGTATTTCTATCCTTTTGGTTTGTATGTTTGTGTTTGTGCCAAACCTTGGGAAGAGCTCATGTCAAGAATTCTGCTGGCTAAGCAAAGATGTAAAAGGAAAGATACAGGAATAAGAAAAAAAAAAAAAACAGGATCATAGCTTAAAATCTAAAATAGTTTTTGAAATGCTGAAGGTGAAAGTTGAGAGAGAGAGACATAAATAAACAAAACATTGTACAAAAAGTAGAAACACAAAGTTCCCATCATTTTTTAGATAACTGATACCACTTTGTCTGGGGGTGGGCTCAGAAGTGCTGGGTATCAAACTCAAGACCTCATGCATACAAGGCAGGCACTCTACCACTGAGCTATACCCCTAGTCCATGACAACTGTTTTTTAGTTCTACAACTAAAAATTTTATGCCCAAGCCAAAAAGAAAGAAAACTGTAACTCCCAAATCAAATAACTGAGGACATAAGGATAATCCTATACCCTCCTTAGACAACCGTGTATCACCTGTGGTGCCCAGGTTTTGCTAGTTCAAACTGGAGAAAATCAAGAAGGAGAAGACACTGAACTGCTGAAGGCCTGTAGGAGAAACACTGCAAATCAATGGGGTCCTGGACTCACAAGCTTGGTCAGACACCATGATGTATTAATGCATGCAACCTGTGGGGACAGATCCTTTGCTGTGATTTTCTTTAAGGTCTTACAGTGAGAGCTTCCATCAGAAGCACTTTGCTTTTGTGTCATATTATAATTAAATATATATCTAAATATGGCATAATATATTCAAATTGGCATACCATATTTATATTTATACCAATGTAATTATATTAGTATATATTATGATTAAATATAATTGACATATAAGTATATTATAAGATTATAAATTAAGTATAATTGTAGTATGGTACAGTATATATTAGTCATCTTTTGAAGACAGAGCTCATGGCCAAAAGGTAGTTTGGAAAACCACAAATAGATGACACACTGGGGAGGTGGGTAAAAGCAAGACATTTATGGGCAACTCATAGCTATTGAGGTGTTTGAATGTTTCTTAAAATAGGTGGGAGAATGGCATGGTGGGTAGTGGCACTGGGAAAATAGAGCCCAGTGAAGGAGAACATGGACTATATCCACAGAAGAGGTTAGTGACTTTTAATAAAAACAAAGAATGGTGATAAACATGAGTAAGGTGTGGGTTTCAGTTCTGAGTGGCACGATGTCATGATTGATTTAATGTGAGACTAGACAGAGGCTGCTTATAAATGCCACAATTTGGGGTTAGAAGCATGTCAGTCTTCTAAAGAAAAAAACCCAATGGATTTCCAGTGGAAATATAGTTTGATTTGTCACATACTGAGTTTCAGATGCCTTATGTACATCTAAGGATAAATGACCACAGATAGTTGACATATGAGCCTGTATTTGAGATCTCAGATCTGACAGAGGGGACCAGAATGGTAGTTGATGCCTTGAATATGTCTGGGTCAGGAGGCAGCTTGAAGAGTAAGGAGTGGGTGAACATTCCTTGGACTAGGAGTAGATGATTGATCCTCAACCTAGGAAGATGCTCAGGAAAGATTGATGATGCCATAGGCACAGAGGAGGAGAAACATCAAGACGAGTGTAGACGGCAGTGGTAAAAGCCACGGGGGGTTGAGCTCAGAAAACAATGGAAACATTTGGCAATGAAATTTACTTAAAGTGAGATTTACTTTGACATGGAGGCAAAGCTCCAAATAATTTCTTCAAAAGTGATATAACATAAAAATGGTGTTTTCGAAGAAACCATTTCATAACTACAGCCCTGAAATTTATTATTGCAAGATTACTTTTTTAAAGAAAAGTGAAATTAAGCCAAAGACACAGTGATTTTCAAGCCTCAGTTTTAGTCTGAGAATGTGTTTTTATGCTTTCTCCTTCTGAGTATGCCAAAATAAGCCATCGAGCTATGACTAACTTATTAACTGTTCAATATTAGGTTTTGTTACACTTGACTTAGACATGTTTGAAAATTTTAAGGTATTAAAATAATATTTATTATAATAGGAAAATAAGGTCTACATGCGCTATGAGAAGAGTTCTGGTTGCTAGAATTGTGTAGGCAAATCCATGAAGATAGTCATCTATCTACTTACCTTACCTATCTTCTACTGGTTTCTCTGATGTTAAACAGAGCAATACAACTTTGTACCTACCAACCCACTTACAATGCAAAAATCACAACACTGCTGGAAACTAGTGTTCCTAACTCTAAAATCAATGAGGGAATCTGCCTTACAAAAGATAAATTTATCATGACAGGACTGTGAGTGGAAAATACCGGAGAATCCCCCACACAGCATAACATAACAAGGAAAGTTGTTACGCCAAACCTAGGTTTCAACTTTATGTGTGTGTGTGAAAAAGACAGAGATGCTGAGATCATGATATAAAATGTTTTTGTCTTGTTTTGTTCTGTTCTGTTTTATTTGTTTCCTGGTGGTAGTGTTTAAAAGAAAGTGTTTGAGAAACAGTACTGACCACCAGAGCCCTTTCCTATTCTAAAATTCTTGTTCCATTTATGGCCAAACAGTTGTATTGGTATAGTAAATGTTTCATGACAGTACCATGGCATGGCAGGTAGAAAAACTGTTCAGGAATGACTGCCTAATAACAAAAGAGAGTAACACTGGAAGGTAAATAAGGCCAACATCTGTGTTGTATTTTACCACAAGACTGAACAAGCCTTTAAAATTTATTAGTATTCTGACTAGCAGGTCATTACTGTAATTTATGAAGAAAAGTTAAAGCATACTATATATTAACAAACAATAGAGTAATTCTTAAGATGGCCATATAAATAAACAACCATATCAAGGAGAAATAATGTGTTCTCAAAAGTAACAGTACTATGGCACATAAATTCCACAATTAGCAATCACATAAATGTGGAGAGTCCACATCCTGGCCACATAAAAAGATTCATTGACGTGGTTATGAGACAAGTCAGCGTATTTTTATTGGCCTGAACTAGAGGGGTATACACCTTAGTCAGGTGTTTTGTTTTAGAAACAGCTGTTTGAACTTTCCCCACTGGTTTATTCTGCTCTCAGGCATATTTGAGCATCTGCTCTTTCCAGCAACTTACGCATAGCATGCGTGTGAATGTTTTTATTTTCCATAAAAAGAGTAAATCAGGTGTTTTCCTCTCTTATTTGTAACCTATTTTTAATTCTTGTATAACCTATGAAATTGTATAGATTTTAGTGGATATTAAACACGGACAATTTAAGAAAGTTAAGGAGTATGAATCACCCACCACACAGGGCGTTAGAGGGAATTGTTTTCATTTGTGCCTTCTCACGCTGCTCAGACATTCAGTAAGCCTCTGTGTCATTTATTCCCTGTCCTTTTATAAACCCTCCACCGATCTAACATTCAATCTTGGCAATGCCTTGTGTTCTGCCTCATTTCCACTATCCCTCAGCAGGCTGAGAAAGTGTAGGCAGTAGAGGAATTAAGGCTCAGGATGCCATTCTGTTGTGTTTTCACAAACTCACCGCCCTTCTCCCTTGGATATCCTGGAAAGGGAAAGGTAAGGGGTGCTGTCAGGGAGGGGTGCTGGCAACATAGCAGTGCTGGCCCCCCTCCCTGGCCACAGACACGGGGCAGTGGCGGTTGCTCAAGGACTGCCCTCTCCCATCCCTGCATTCTCAATTCCTGCTCCCTTCTAGGTGTACAAACACACATGATTGTGCCAAACTGAAAGGCAAGATTATTATTACTCTGTGGGGGAGCAAAGGTAAGGCCTGGCCCCCAACCTAGGTCTCTTCTCCCACTTCTTGCTGCAACTCAGAGCACAGGAGGAGATGGGACTTGTGGTGGATACTCAGGGACATGATAGGTGTTAGATATATATGAAGAACAGAGTGAAAGACACAGACAAGTCTTCAGATTTGAAGTGAGGATAGCATGTTTAGAAGACAATACAGATAGTGCCCAGTTTATGTTGGGCAGTATTGGAGGGTGAAAGTCTGATTTTCTTTGAGTTTTAGGTTCCTGACTGTAATTACAGACTCAAAGATATACAAAGTATACACCTGCCAGGTTGGTGAACTGCCTTAAGGCATAATTTAATCTTAATTACAATTCTGTATTTATCCCCCAAAATTATTGTGATAAGAAAAATATGTCATCATTCTTTGGAAAAAGTAAGATGTCATACACATAAGGTAGATATTATTTTTAAAATGCAAATAAAACCTTCAAAAACTCATATTACTTGTACATTTTCTCTCGAGAAAAATTTTTCTTCTTTTTTTTTTTTTTTTTTTTTTTTTTGCGCACCAGGGATCAAACTCACAACTGGCAGACAGGCACTTAAGCTACTGAGCCAAACTCCCGGCCCTAGGTTTTTGAGGCACCCTCCGGAGTGCTGGGATTAAATGTTTGTGCCACCATGCCCAGCTTCTTCTTTATTTAGTATGAAGGATTTCAATCATGAGCCATGTTGCTTCCTGGGTTTCACAAATTACAAATACAAAACACCATAAAGAATTCAAATATCAATGTATCCCCCAAATTCATGTCAATACCAGTGAATGCTGTCAAGATATGAACTGTGCGGTCAGACTGACTACTGACTCTAGTGTTAAAGACTTGAAGTATTAGGTAGAAGTCACTGGACATTATGGAATGCTGCCCTTCCCAGCTGTTGGGTGGGTTATTATATTGCCTGGATGTCAAGATCTGTCCCTTGAGCTAGAAGCAGTGTCAGTTGGTCACCGTTCCCACTACTTTTTACTCAGACTATGCTCGAAATTGCCAGACAGTCTGAAAAAATACAAAGAATGATACAGAATTATTATGTAAAGTAAAATTACTAATTACTACCTTTTTGAGATCTATAGTATATTTTCTGATATTTGTGGCAGTACATTTCAGATGCTCTTGATGTATTATGGTGTAATGTCCCCTGAAACAGACATGTGAAGCTGAATTTCCTCTACTTTGTGTGTCTGAGTAGTCCTAGATCTTACTTTTTATAGTATTTTATGCAGTAAATTATTTCTTCTTTATGCAAAGTAATAAAAATAGTTGGAATACTTTCAAATAGTAAGTCACTGAAGTTTGCGCACAGAATAAATCATGCACACCAAAAGCAGCTGGAGCCTGAGTCTTCCTGTGTGTTTCTTGCTTTCTACCTTTCCTGATGCTGATTCCCTTTTAATGTAACACTATGTCTCATAAAAACTGATGCGTATGTAAGTTCTTGACCTGAAAATATTTTTTTTAGGATCCACCCACTTCAGTTTCCCTTGGACTACGAATGGAAGAAATGATTTTCAATTTGGCAGACACACATCTATTCTTTAACGACTTAGAAGTAAGTTCTAATTGTTTCATGCATACTGTATTTTTTATATGTGAAAATAGGTGATTGATTTTAAAATAACAGTGGGATGCTGCATTTTGTAATAAATAGAACTAATGAGACAAAGTAATTATTGATTATATGACAATGTGTTTTGCCTTCATGGGATTTCTGTTTTAGTTTACTTTAAGCTATTGTGTTTGAGAGTTAGATCCCATATGGTCACTGGTAAGGATTAATATTTATATCAAGAATCCTAAATAAGAAACTCTGTTGATGATCAGAAGCTACATTCCATAAGTGGCTAGTTTCAGAATCGCTGTTGAGTTGTACTCCCTTTAGAACCCAATAGAATTCATCATACATGAAGATACTGTCCATGACAGACTTAATGTAGGAGGTCAAATGCTTTTCTGGCGAGTTCAGTTGTTTGGAAAATACTGAAGTCAGACTTCTGGTGTCCTTGTTGCTTGGATTTCTTCTAACTTCTGTTGATTTTATTGGCACATTATGATTTGGGGGAAACTTTTATAAGATGGCTAGCTAAATGTGTTATGGGCACTGACAAACAATGATCTTGGTTAGCAGAATTCTTAAGAATAAAGAACATTGTTTTTTCATATCTTCACTATGAGAAAACATGATTATAACTACATTTCACTCTTTTCTTAATAGAGACAGTTGTTTATTTAAATTCTGCTGTTAAGCAAGCTTGTGGTAGGGCTGCCAACAGGCAGTAATCATCAAGTTGTTTTTTGCTAGACTTTATAAATGTATGCTATTTCAGACAGGAGAAGAATCTGAAAGATTCAAATAGAACTTTTACTGATCAAAGTTAATTGGCAGCAATTGGCCTTTAAATATTTCCTGATGTTTCCCTTTTCAAAATCAAGCAAAGTGCACCTTATTTAATAGATGAGCCAAAATCATTTGAAAAATGCCAGTGTGTGACAGAACTTAAATGTGGTTTGTTCAACATCTGTCCCATATTTTGATTTCTTTTCATCTGCAATGAGACTACTCACAGATGAATTGGCAACTTCCAGTGCAATAAAATTATTTAAATCTGTTTTATTTTTCCCATTTCTTAGCAAAATATTTATTTTTACATTTAGAAGTAAAACACAAAAGTTTTCTACATTTTAAAGTGTTTGCATCCCTCAAGAAAATTATATGTAAGACATTGCTGTTTTTTAAGGTAGAAATATTCTAAGTGTGTGACAATTTCAGAATTGTCCTTATAAAAGTTTAATCATACTTCTTTTCAAAAGCTGTTTCTAATTTATAGTTGTATTTCACTTCACAAGAAAGCAGCACAAAAAATTCCATATTTTACTAGTGTATTAAAATTCCTTTTCTAAGTTTCCATTTGTTTCTAAAGATACAGAATAGGCTGATATTTTGTTTTGAGTACAACCCAGCTACTCTTATTGATGTTAATAAGTGGTAATGACACCCATCAAGAAGAAATTAGAAGCAATTTACTATTGTTTTAAAATTCTACCTTTGTAAAAATATTGAAGTTAAAAAAAACTGCCAAAGTTTATCTATACAGTCCAAAAATTTTGTTGCAAAAAAATGAGATATTAGACAAAGAAATAACTTGGAATATATACCAGAAAACTTCCAAACTCACTTTTGATGTAATATAACCAGATTTTAATTGACATTCATACTGAAGTGTATATAGAGATCAAAATAATAAACATATTAAAAGTTCTATTTTAAGATATAAAAGGTAAACTGTTTCATAAATTCAAATTAAGAAAAAAGAATACTAGTCTGTGTAATTGAAATGTCAGATTCTGTTCTTAGCATGAGGACTATTTCTTATTAGAGGTAAAGTAGGAAAGACATTGAAAATATAATTCACTAAATAGATAAAAAGTAGTGTAGAAACTAAGTTCATAATCTCATGAAAGTCTATTTCAAGTTATTTTACTTGAAAATAGCATAAAGGCATCAGCTAAGGTATTGATAAAAGATTTGTTGAGACTCTGTCTTTGGGAATCATTTATTTTCTCTTCATTTGCATAATATTTTAAAAATAAATATTTGCTTATACTTTTTCAGTCTTTCACTTTATATATATTTCTGTAATTCAACAATCCTAGGACTGAACATTGTAAATATAAGTTTCTTTCAAATTAAAAAATAAAAATTTTCCTGGCAAAAGTAATTTTATTGGCATAGCACTTTTAAGGAAACCAAAATTATCTCATCAGGCAGAAATGATGGAGTAATGCCTGATTTCACAAACTCATTAGCAATGTGTAGTGGCAGGGGACATGAATATTTTAATATATGTAAATTACATATTTTTAGCTTCTTAATGTTTAGGGTACAAGTAATCTGAAGAAGTTTAACAATCTTTTGGTTAGGCTAGAGAGTGCTTTCCAAACTTTGTTGACATTGGGACTTATTTTTTTCTAAAATATTAACTTTTTGCCAGCTGCTTCTTTATATAATTTGGTTAGTTCACTTTCACTTAATAAAACATTCTGAATAATGAAATACACTATGTCAGACTTCCAGTAACATCTGTTATATTATCAAAGTATGTGCTTGAATTTACTATGATATGATTTAGAAAATTTAGGGTATAAGTTTTAAAGGCATTTAGAAATATCTTAATGAGCTCTAAGAAATAAAAATATTAACCATTTAAATTTTAAAAGTCTTGCTTACCATCTCACTGAGTGACTTTTCTCATTTTAAAAAAGGCATAATTTACATTAATTTTGATACTTTGGGGAAAAAATTCAAAGGAAAAATTTTGTTTTTCTGTATATTAGAAATGTTTGACTGTTAAGAAACATGAGTGACAGGGAGATGTAATTATCATAGGATATAATATTTTCCCCACCAGAGACAGGTTTAGATGTTCATTCCATAGCACACTTCTGGCTTTCCTATTTCCAAGTCTGACTAACGTCCTGCATATCATTTTACAAAAAAGGTCTCCATGTGCAATGTGACGATGCTTATATGGAAGTCATTTTTTATGAATGACAGTATAGATTTGGAGGATTTTCTTCTGGCTGCTTTAGTAAAAGTATGACTCTTGCTGACTGAATGGAGAAAGAGTTCTTTCTGTTGGGGTTTAATTGAAAAGCAGTCAGCAGACAGTGGGGAAAGACCTTCAGCAATAGTAATGTTTCAGTTTAACCTGCTGCTGGTCAGTTCTCCAGCTAGACTTTTCCACAGTTAAAAGAAAATGTTTTATGAAGATGGATATGTCTAAAGAAAA